>OX419596.1:10368132-10420344 GCA_948473455.1 Teleiodes luculella
AACAATTCTACATTCTTGTAAAAAAATCTAGTTTCAGGTCGGAGTTTTTTTTACGATAGATATAAGTTTCCAAAAAGTCTTTAAATAATTTGAAATTGTTTGATATTACGGCTGCTACACACTCCAACTTAACAATAGAATCCTTAAATAAATTAAACCTGAATCTATTCATTACTAATCAAATACTAAATTCAGATAATAAACGCAGATTTGTTAGATGTGGACAAATTGAGTCGCGGCGTTAGTTTACATTAGCCAAATAGCTTCCTCTCCGTAGGCGTAGAGCGCTTGTAAATGTGTATTAAAAACTATTTAAACGTCTGAAAAATAAAATATTACTGCAATAAACAATCAAGGCCATGCAATGCAACAAAAATCCATGCAAAGCACATGCATAAAAACACCACACTTACACATTTGACATAGTCGTAATACCATGCACCATCCGGTAGGAGGTTACGGGTTTGGGAAAGTAAGAGAAGAGAGGATTCTAGAGGTACCGCCTTCACATCTTTACCTAAATCATTGACAGCTTTATTACTACTAGTTAAACCGGGTAATGATAAAACAGCTACCTCACTCTTACTATCAGAATCGGTTGATTTCTTTCTCCATGACAATCTGTTTAATACTCGCTTAAGACTACCGCTTTTGGAAGACGATGAACTACCTTTCTTTAGCAAAGTTACGTTCGGGTATACCTGTAAATATGACAACCGTTCCCAAAGTATCAAGTCTACGCACGCAAGATTTATGTTAGGCTTTTCCATACCTTCGGTGCTGTATTCAAAGAAAACTGAACTGTATATATCTGGTGATAGTGGCGTTTGTAACGGTGAAGCCGGTGGACTACTTATTTCTGATATGGTGGACAATTCGTTGCCTACAACTGACCACAAATAAGAGTCATTTTTGTTTAATTCTTGCAAGGATTTCTCGCGGTATTTTTCAGGGATGTTGAAGTTGCCGCTTGTTTTTATAATATAGTCGACAACTTTGGCTACTGGGGGTTCATAACTGTGTGGGAGGGTCAGTTGGGGGGAAGGACGTTTGGAAGAAGGTTTAGGAGGTTCGTAAGTGAAGGAATCATCATCGCAAATGATCCAAGGTTTGCTCGGACGAACACCTTCCCGTTCAAGCTAGTGGTGAATTAGAAAATAAAGTTAGAAGGAAGAAAGAACCAAAACCAGTGAAGCAAATCTACAGTGCAATATTTACAAAGTGCATCAAAACTTCATGTATGCGTGATTGTGTATCTTTATTTTTATCATACTATTATTATAAAGAGGAAAGATTTGTATTTTTGTGTGTGTGTTATTTCACCATTCGAAAGCTATATTCACCCTGAGTAACATAGGCGGAGCCGCGGCGAAAAGCTAGTTTATATATAAATCCATTGAGAGTTGCAAATTAAAAAAAAAATTATAGTGGACTTGAAATATATCAAAATCTCCATGGAAATATATATCGAATTCAGTAAATGATAAAAGATAAAATAAATTAATTTTAAAAATCTATCTACAGGGTGATAAAAAATCAGCACAGTCAAAAATCAAAACGTGCAAAATAAGAAACAAAATATACAACAACGCAGTGTAATTTAACTAGCAGTTTGCATTAAAAAGATTAAAAAACAAGAAGAACATATAATTAATTTATAAAACCTCAACCCCAAGCTGTTATGTGTAACAAGAGCCTGAGTTTCACGAAGTTACAATACAATTTGATTAGTTCAGCCATTTGATAACAAAACTAAAAGGTACAACAAAATTCTTCTTTTAGTATCTGATTATCCACCCAATTTATTAACCCCTGTGATTGACCCACCTGAAGTTTCTGACATGACTTGTGCAACGGCCATAATTCAACGCATCAAATTGTAGTTTTGTGTGTGTGTGCGCGCGTGCACGTACGTAAGTGTGCGTGTACGTGTGTAAGTGTGCGTGCACATGCGTAGGTGTGCGTGCACGTGTGTTACTGTGCGTGCACGTGCACGTATGTTACTTTGCGTGCACGTGTGTTACTTTGCGTGCACGTGTGTTACTGTGCGTGCACGTGTGTTACTGTGCGTGCACGTGTGTAAGTGTGCATGCACGTGTGTAAGCGTGCGCGCATGTGTGTGTACCCGTGCGTGTCCTTGTTCGTACTAATGATAGAAGAAGGGTTTATTAAGGCTTTGACGGATTTCAGTTTTTAATAAAAACACGTGGTTATCGGCCGGGCTCTAAATTTGGACTGCTCACAAACGTTTCTTACTCTCTAGGGTTTGTTTACATTAATGTTCCTATAGCTATTATGCGTCTACCTATATGCGTGCGAGCACACACGTGCACAGTGCGTGTGTGTATGTATGTGCGTGTCTATACTCACAGTGGTGAGTCGCTGCAGCGCGCTGAAGCGGTCCTCCTGTGCGGCGGCGCTCTTCTCGAAGGCCTCGTGCTTCTTGATGAGGCTTTCCACTTCGTCTATCGTGTGTAGGTGTGTGGTGTGTGTCCTAGTTCGTATGTGTCTACCTATATGCGAGCACACACGTGCACAGTGCAAGTGTGTGTGTGTGTTGTACTCACGGTGGTGAGTCGCTGCAGCGCGCTGAAGCGGTCCTCCTGTGCGGCGGCGCTCTTCTCGAAGGCCTCGTGCTTCTTGATGAGGCTCTCCACTTCGTCTATCGTGTGTCCCAGCTCCGAAGACAGCAGGTACGGCTCCTGGGCTATCAGCCATGCTTCTGCCACCGCCGCGTCGCGCGCGAACTGGTATACTTCCAGAACTGGGTACAAAACACTAATTTTATTACCAGGGCATTGTCGGCAGAGTACGATGCAGCAAGCAAGACTGTGTTACGTTACCAAAGGGAGCCGTGGCCATCATTTACGTTAAGTAGCACATGTGGTGGCTATCAAATAAAGCTAGTATAGTAACTGAGTTGAAGTTCTCCCAGCGCATTTCTCTGGTTAGTCAGATGCACGAGTTTATTTTTAATGTTTGCGTACATACAATAAGTGTAACAGTCATCGGCTGCTCTTGCAGGTTACTGACGACGCTATTTACGTAGCTGGCTTTTGGGCCGAGACTATCTGAGTTTGTTGTCGAGTCGAAAAGTTGAAGAAGCGTGTAGAAGTAGCTAAAGATTAATCCTACAGTGTTTGGTATGTGGCAGACGTGACGTTTAAAACCTACAATTAATAAATTATTTAGACTTTGACCTAGTTGAGTTAGTACTAACTGAGTTGCAAGTTCTCCCAGCAACTCCTTGCCCAGCGAGATGCACAGCCCTTGTTGTGTTGGCGCGTGTCTTACACAATGATAAGCTAGTATACTAACTGAGTTGCAAGTTCTCCCAGCGCTCCTCCCAGCGCCGGAGCAGCGCGTTCCTCTGGTTGGTGAGCTGCACCAGCTTGTCCTTGATGTCCGCGCTGGCGTAGTGCTGCCGCGCCAGCAGCTCCTTGCCCAGCGAGATGCACAGCCCTTGTTGTGTTGGCGCGTGTCTTACACAATGATAAGCTAGTATACTAACTGAGTTGCAAGTTCTCCCAGCGCTCCTCCCAGCGCCGGAGCAGCGCGTTCCTCTGGTTGGTGAGCTGCACCAGCTTGTCCTTGATGTCCGCGCTGGCGTAGTGCTGCCGCGCCAGCAGCTCCTTGCCAAGCGAGATGCACAGCCCGAAGTTGTCTTCGCGCGTGTCTATCTCCGCCTTCAGACTCTGGTGGTTGTTCATTAGGAGCTCTACGCCGCTTACGTCCCTGGTGATCGGAACATGTCATTCAATTGGCTGTCATTTTCTTGTGTAAGAAAAAGGGCTGCCATTTACATGCTTTAGGAGTTTAGGTATTACCTCCCAACAACCCTTAGGTTATATTAAGACGCTACTTGTCTACTACACAATGCGACTCTGGAAGCAATTTTTTAAATGTTCACCTCCACATTCAAACCGATGCGGCCAGTTAGTATGGAAAAATAAATAAAAGAAAATGGTGGTCATCCGTGTCGTGACCAAACACAGGACCCCCGGAAGACCAGCGCCGTGGCTTGTCCGGGCTGCGGCTTTCGCTGAGGGAACCCTTTTTGTTTGGATGTCGCAACGCAGGGAGATGTCAATGATTATATGTTTTTGTTGTTTTATGTCTGTATTTTCGTTTGTAATTTTTTTGTTGTGATGTCCAAAACAAATAAAAAAAGCAGTTATTTGTAAAGTCGGTTTACTAACGATAGTTGAACGTGACAACGATTGTGCCGCTTTGTCGCTCGTTCCGCGCTCTCGCTTGCACTTCTAGCCTTAAATGGAACGCCTCAGCCGCGCGGTAACGCCGCATTGTGTCATGTTTTTTCGTGCGTGCAGCCGGCTCCATCGAATTATAAGACACGTCAAAAAAAGTCTGAGTGCCAAGTGCGAGTTTTTTACTCACGAATAGCTCGATATCGACAACGTAAACATGCATCTAGTATGGAGAAAATGAAAATTTGAGTATGGAAATTTTAGTTCAGCTAACTGTCCACAGATGGCGTAGTTTCAATTTCATACAGAATCGCGTTTATTTCGATATCGAGCGCGTTTATTTTGGTTACAAAACTCGCACTCGGCATTCATATCTGAGTCTGAAAATCCAACCCACCTGGGCTTCTCTCCGGTATTCATCTGGCGCACCACGTCGTCCATCCACAGGGTGAGGTTGCGCACTTGGTTGAGGAACCTGTACAGGTCATCAGCGTCCTCCAGCTTGGCCCTGCGCGCGGCGCACGCGGCCTGCAGCGCGGCCCACGCCTCCGCCACCTCGGCCTCGCGCCGTGTGATCTCCGCCGCTTTATCGCCGGCGTATGAAGCGCCGAGGCGGGCGCATTCCGAGCTTATCGCTTCCACCTGCGAACATTAATGCTTGCTTATTACCATGGTCTAAGAAAACAAGGTCTAACCGTTATACCACGTGACTGAAACAAGCCTACGTCATTTTGCGCTGTTTATCCTTGTCTATTACACGCATTCGACACGGATGAATAGGCAAAATGACGTAGAAATGATGTACGTTCGTGTCAATCACGTGGTCTAATGGTTAGATCTTGTTTTCTTAGACCATGCTTATTACCCTTCAGGTAACAACGCTCGAGTCGCAGACTGAACTGCGACAGCTACTTCTGCGACAGACTGAACTGCGACAGCCGGTTAGGTTAGGTTAGGTTAGTTATGTTATGAAATTCGCTCGGACCCGTCGGCGGGGGCGTGGTCAAAACCAAAATGAACATTGATAAACAGAGACAGAGCCCTTCATGCGTCGTCTCCTTTACGATGTTTTTCAGTATCAACGCGCTAGGCCTAGGTCCGAGGCTCCCACTTCCGCTATCCCGCAAGTCCGGTGAAGCTTGATTGGTCGTACTTTTTCGACACAAGCATAGGTCTAATTTAAAAAAAAGTTTGCTTAAACAGCATTTTCCGTGGCATTGTAAAGGTCTTCGCGTGTGCAGGTGTTGGGGCACGCCGGGCAGGTCAGTAGGTAAGCCATCGTTTGTGGGGAGACACCACACAGACAAGCATCGTCCGAGCTGTATCCCCACCTAAGCATGTTTTCTCCACTACGGCCGACCTGGGTGCGGAGTCTGTTAAGAGACTTCGAAGAGACTTCCTAATGATGCAACCCAATAGTAGTACCTGTTGTTGCAGCGTGCTGAGATCCTGCATGAAGTTGTGGTGTTTCCGCTGCAGCGCGCCGACGCTGATGGCGTCCCTGCCCAGCTCGTCGCTGACGCCGCGCGCCTTCTCGTTGACGCGCTGCAGAGTGTCCTTGCAGTCGTGGAAGTACTTGTGGAGCTCGCGGGACGCTGCCAGCATCTGGGGGACGAATAACAGGTTAATGTTCTCGAAAAATCAATAGATCAATAAATGCATCTGCCAGATCGTCGGTCCACCTTGTGGGCCCTCCATTCTACGTCATTCGACGGTTTTAGAAATTGTCGTTAAGAAATTTTGTAATCGATTAATGAGTTCTTATTATTAACAAATATAAACTCATCTATCCTCCCATCATATTTTTTATTATTGCCTGCCTATTAATATTTACGGTCCGGAGTGGACTGTTTGAATAGGGTCTTTGACCAATAATATATTTTTTTAATGTATTATTGTATTTATTAGAAGTTTAAGTTTGACTTTATTAGAAATAAATAAAGATTGATTATAATATTTACGGTACTCGCTCTCATCAAAAGTAAATTATACATTTGAAAAGATTGTGGAGGTCCACTTCGTTGGAACACGCGAAAACTCTCATAGCGCGTTTCAGGCCTCGGCTTCTAATTGGTCAGTCGATTGGTATTTGCATTGTATTGTATTTGTATTATAGTATGCAGTAGTGTAGTGTTGAGTGTTCCATACCTGCGTGCGAGTCTCGATGAGCTCGAGCAGATCCTGCCAGGTCTCCTTGAGCCCCTCCTTCCACTGCGCGATGGTGGCGTTGTCCGAGTGTCCCATGGCGATCATCTGGTCGGCGATGCGCTCCGCGGTCGCCACGCGCTCCGAGCCCACTGACTGGGTCTCGCGCGCGAACTCCTTGAAGCGTTCCCACAGCAGCTGCGGGGTGTTAAAAGTAACAACTCATTTGTTCTGAGTACACAAAACTAAAGCCTACCCATGGTCCAAGAAAACAAGGTCTAACAACACAAGCCCACGTCATTTCTACGTCATTTTGCCTGTGCATCCTAGTCGAATGCGTGTAATAGACAAGGATGAACAGCGCAAAATGACGTAGGCTTGTGTTCTTGTGTTAGTCACGTGGTCTAATTGTAAGACCTTGTTTTCTTGGACCATGAGCCTGACCAAAGAAATAAAAAACCTGCTCTGGGGGCGCCACGTGTATATTTTTATGACTATGGCAATGATTCCCTTATAAAATTAGTTCCATGAAAATTCCGCAATATGGCGAGGTTTTTAATTTCTCTGGTCGGGCTTTAAGTTCCTTTCAATATAATATGAAAATATCCGATTCATCGAATGACCTGTTAAATCGGTGCGTTAATTATTAGACTAGGAAAGAAATTGAAATATCGCTCTAGTTTTTGAGGTGAGAGACAAATCTTTTAACAAGTTGCTTGTTTATGAATCTTTTTGGCTCAATTTATTTTTCGTTCGTTTAAGGTCGTATGGGAACTACTAGGACTTACAGTGACATGCTCGTAGTCCTGTCCCAGCTCCTGGCTGGAAGCCACCAGCTCGCGCTCGGTGATCCACTGCTCCAGGTCGTCGACCTCTCGGGACAGCTGGAACAGCCTCAGGGCCTCGTCGAGCTTGGCTCGCCTCTCACCAGCCAGGTCTTTCAGGCCGGCGTACAGTTTGTCCACTTGCGATTGTTTCACGGAGATTTGTTCACTAGAAAAAGAGGGAATATAAGTCACATCAGAAGAGGTCATAAGATAAAAATATCATTATACTACATTATACATTATAAAAAAAGATTATTGTCTCTTTGTAAAATCGGGAACGATCACAATTGGCCAAATAACGGACTCTCCGAAGAGTGTAAGCGAGTTTAAATGATTACTAATTTGAGTGTAGTTTAAAAGGAACTCATTTATTAGTATTTAATTTACACAAAAATCATCAACAGTAAGACAAGAATTTAAAATTTGTAAGGACCTATCCTCGGACCTATCGTCGGTGGCTAAATGCACGGAATGTACCAATGTGTTTTCGATTTTCGAATTCATATGTACGTCTATTCGACGGTCTTACGGTAAAGGAAAACATCGTGAGAAAACCTGCACAGACCTGCGAAGTCATTCAAAGGTTGCGTGTGAAGTTGACCAACCCGCACTGGGTCAGCGTGGTCGACTGATTTCAGGATAGGCTCGAGCTCCTCGGTGTGGACTGTTCTTCTTCTTATCGAGTGGATTTCGAGGTTAACCTACTTTAAAAACCCTGGTGTCGGAATTGTTAACGGAGAACCTAACAATGAACCATCCACGTACCTCAGAGGATGTTCTTCACTCGTGAGTTGCCTAACAGTTTCCCCGAGTTGGCGGATGGTCTGCGCGTAGTCATCCACAGCTTGCTCCAAGATCTCGTGTTTCTTCATGAGGTTCTGCGCCGAGATCTCGTCCTTGCCGCGGTCTTCCACCATCATGTAGAGCTCTTGCTCGCTCATCCACGCTTCGGCTTCGTTCGCATCGAAGAGGTACTGTTGAGCCTTCTCCCATTGGGATAAGCTGGCTTTGCGGTTTTCGATGGCATCTGATGGGGATTATAATGGGTTGAAATCAATTTTTGTTGCTAATTTAATCAAACATGACAACATTTACTTTATTGTGTTGTGAGATTGTCATTGTAGTGGCTGAGATGTAATAAAAATCTGAAACATGTGACACAATGAAGACATTTTGCACATTGGCTTCAAAATAAAAAAGACGCCCTCAACGATTTCAGGACATCCTAGTGGCTAAGTGCCAGTAGGCCAACTATGTAAGTAGCAACAGGCTCGAGAAGCTGTCAAACGCGACTTAGTGACATTAAAGCCATAGCAGTTCTATCAATATGTCGCGTTTGACAGCTTCTCGAGCCTGTCGCTACTTACAAAGTAGACCTTCTGATAATTTAGTTTAGAACATTAGATAAATTATATCCTATTCATGTTCTCTAGAATATACAATTATACAAAAAAAATTAAACATACCCTTAAGTTCTCGCCACCTAGCAGTAAGATCGTCGATAAGTCGCTTGAACTCGTCAGAATCTTCGTGTCCTTCATCGATGAGTTTCTGTCCATTGCCAATAACGGTCAGGATGCGCGGCTCGTGGTTGTCAGTTTCGGTCTTCAACGACTGGTTCTTCTTCTGCAGCATCTGGACGTTGAACAAGGAGTTGCCGAAGTCAGTGCTGTCAGCTTGAGGCATCTTCTCATGCACCCAAAGCTTCTCATCCTCTACATCGCGACGGAATTGGAACGCTTCCTTCTTCTTAGCGAGCTGACGCTGACGGTCCAATAGAGGAGCTTTCAACTGCTCGAATCTTTGTTCCACGGATTTCTTCTTTTCTTTTATCTCGTCGATTTTATCTGGGACGGTCTTCTGGAGGTATTCTGCTTGAGTTTCCAGTTCGGTGACCTGTCTCGCTTTGACGGCCATCTGAGTCTCGATCATCTGTTGCTTCTGCATGAGAATGTTCACAGAGGCGAGATCAGTGCCCGTGTCGGAATTCTCGATCTGCTTCTCGAGTTCGTTCATCCAAGAGTCGATGTCGTCACAAGTCTGGTGAAGAAGGACCTCACGGTTCGCGTCGAACAATCGCTCGCCCTTATCCTTGGTGGTAGTTTGAAGATTCTCAAACTGATCTTGGAGTTCGCTCATCTTAGGTGAGATGACTTCAGCGAATTCCGGCTTTTGTTTCATCAGTTCTTCGGCGGCGTTCTGAACGGCGAACAGGCGTTCCTTATTGGCCGCGATTTCGGCTTCAAACGCTTGATGGCGGGTCCATTTGGAGTGGATGGTCTTAGCGGAGCGGTATGTGTCGTCTTGAGCGGTGAGGTTCTTCTCGTTGACCCACTCGGCGAGTTCGTCGCAATCTTGCAGGAATTGGTGCAGTTGCAGTTGGTCTTGGAGCTTCTCCATTTGCTGGAGTGCCTTCTCTTTGTTGGCCTGTCGTCTTTGCTCGATGCTGTCGGCCTTGCGTTGGATCTTATCGGCGTCGAAGTGGCGTTCTTCGACCAGCCTGTTGGCGAATTGTACGACCGAGTTGATTTTGTCGTCGTTTGCTTCCATGGTGGTGAGGAAAGCCTCGTGCTCTTTGATCATGTTCTCGGCTTGCTCTAAGTTCGCTGGTGGCTCCATCTTAGCTAGCCTGTTGGACAAAATTGAGCCTTTAGTGCTATAAGGAATTAGGACTACGTAAAAGGTAAAGAAAATGCAAAGTTGTAGCATATTGAATTTGGTTAATAAGGAATAGAAAGGTGTGTAGAGATTTCTGGTTATGCGAGTGATTCAGGGCTCAAATTGCATAAACCTTGAGCACACTAACTAGTGGGAAAGGTCATATTAGCCTATAGGCGAAACTGAACAGAGGCACTGGGCGGTCACTCCATAAAGAAAACGCATTTTGACAACCTACTTCTTTTTGAATAACAACTGAATATCAACTACAAGTCAATGGCGCTAGGCGCTATGTAAAACACCCCCTCCACCACCGGCGGGGGGGTGAGTGTCCTTTCTGTACGAGTACTATTATTTTCTTCTGTGACAGAGGTTTGGTGGAAGGTAGAAGAGTGGAAGGAAGGTTCAACCAATGGTGTATGAAAGTTTAAATACAACTTTCATACACCATTGGTTGAACCTTAAATACAACTTTCATACACCATTGGTTGAACCTTCCACTCTTCAAGTTTTTTTGGTTTGTTGTATAAATATACAACAAACAAAAAAAACTTCGTAACCGCGTTTTAGGCCGGGCGCCGTGATTGGTTCGCTTCTTACCTATGATCCTGGTGCGCCAATAGCACCTCAGCCTGCTTGGCGTCGCGCTGCAGCAGCTGTAACTCGAGGCTCTGCGCCAGTAGCTGCTGCCTGTTCTCCCACATCTGCTGGAGCTCCGCCCAGCCCTCGCGCAGCGCCTTCAGACGCTCGCGCAGGAACATGTATTGAGGATCGTCCGCGGTTGACGGCTCCTGGTACATATATAAAATAAATAAATATGTGGGACATCTCACACACGGCCATCTGACCCCAAACTAGGCAGAACCTGTACTATAGGTGTCAGACAGCTGATATACATACATATATAAATATACAACATCCAGACACAAGACAAACACAAGTGTTTATCACACGAATGTTTGCCCTGGGCGGGATTCGAACCCGCGACCTTGTGCTTCGTAGGCAGATATACTACCAACTAGGCTACGAGGCCGTCATATATAATATACTTTATTGCACACATAAAAAAACAACATCAATCAGAATTTTCACAACAAAGGCGAGCTTATCTCTACGCAGAGATTTCTTCCAGCTAACCTATACGCTAGTTAGAGAAAATTGATAAATTAATAATTTTGAGATAGACATTATTATACATACACATTACTTTAAAAAAATGCTCTTGAAGTATTTAAGGCGCGAATCCACAAACGCGGAAAACCGCGGGCTGCGGGATAATATCTTGAGTTTAAATGCAGGCTGTAACAAAGATCGCGTCCGCTTTCTATGAGACAGACTGTATGTAAACTCGGATATAAGATCGCGATCGCGCGCCTCTAAGGTATGGGCCTTACTCGTACTATAGAATTACAAAACCTTTCCTATTATAGTCTGTTTTTCAACAACTTTGTCACAAGATCAATAAGTTCCTAATAATTACTTTGGTTTACTTTTCATGGATAAAATTTTAGCAACCAAAGCTAGTTCTTCAAATCAAAATTAGTTGAGAATAAAAAGGACAGTGGCTAAAAAGGTCAGTGACTAAACAAATGACAGCGAAGTATAGAGTTGCCGACTTACGGCAGTGATCTTCTCTCCATACTCCATCATGTTTGCGTACTCGTCGCGATAGTTGTCGATCTCCTCCTTGATCGTCTGGTGTTGCGACAACAACTTCTCCGCTTCTGGCAAGCTCGATGGAATGTCTACAACAAAATAACATTTCGTAAAACTCAAGGTTTTAAAAAAGGAAACCTCTAGATTTCTTTCTAGTAAAGAGTAACGGTAAATTAAAAATTTAAGAAACCCCCAACATAGAACTTTTGGCGGTTTTAAAATTTAGATCCTTTCAACAACTAGAAAAGAGCTGATACTCTTCAAATGGCGGAAGATATTTTTTTGGATCATAGCCTAAAACACTCTCGACTATGACACCTTGCAAACAAAAAAAACTAGATCAAAATCGGCGCATCCGTTTAGCTACGATGCCACGGACAGACAGACACACACGTCAAACTTATAGCGCCCCTCTTTTTCGTAGGGGGTTAATTAAAGAAACAAGGCTTTTTTACAAAGGTCTTAATAACAAATTGCTAAAAGAAAATTTGTCCAAATCGGCTAAGTAATAAATGAAGCAAGTATCGCATAGTTTTTTTTTTTTTGAAAATTGTAACTGATAATATTATCAGAGCGATTGAAAGAGAAGGAAGGAACTATGAAAGGATACGAGCGGGAAGGTTTTCATTCCAAAGCCTGACCAAAGAAATAAAAAACCTGCTCTGGGGGCGCCACGTGTATATTTTCCTTACAATTTCCCTTATAAAATTGGTTCCATTGAAATTCCGCAATATGGCGAGGTTTTTTATTTCTCTGGTCGGGCTTTACTTCAAGGTATACTTGTGCATGGTCCAAGAAAACAAGGTCTAATCGTTAGACAACGTGACTGATACAAGCCTACGTCATTTTGCGCTGTTCATCCTTGTCTATTACACGCAAATAGGCAAAATGACGTAGAAATGACGTAGGCTCGTGTCAGTCACGTGGTCTAGTGGTTAGACTTTGTTTTCTTAGACCATGTACTTGTGTAGATGTTGTTTACCTTCGGAAGCGACGTCGGTTTGCGTCTTGGTGAGCCAGGCTTGGAAGTGGTCCACGGAGCGCAGGAAGCGGTGCAGGTCTCCCGCCTCTTCCAACTTCGCGTCGCGGTCTTTGAGCTGTCAACGGTCCAATCAACGTTAACAGGCAATACAACTTTATAAAATTCATTCGTTTTCGACTTCATGTTGAGGTAGGGCTGTGATTTTTAAAACCTGCCCCCCCCAGGACCTAAAGCATAAGTTCCCCGGATTTTGGAGATTTCACCTAGGACATTTCTATCTTTTTTTTAAATTTACATCTTGAGGAAAAAGTACATTTTACACCGTACTTGTTAAAAGAAAACATAAATTTTTAGTCTTTTTTGCATGAAATACTGTTCGTGAGCAGTAGATTATTAGATAATCTGTGCATGTGAAATATGTAATACCTGTTATGGGGGCGGACTTTTATTGTGGTCCGGTTTTTACCCGGACAAATGATTTCAACTCCGCCCGGACGCTCCCCGGACGCCCTCCAAACTAGGACAAATCCGGGCTGCCATTCGTCCGGGTATAAGGTCAAAATTAAGGTGGCAATATAGTGGCCACTGCCTTGTCAAGGTTTAAGCTGGTTGTAATGAATGACCACCTTGATTTGTCAAGTCCGGTGAAGCTTGATTTGTCGTACCTACCTTTTCGACACAAGCATAGGTCAATTCAAAAAAAAAAAAAAAGATTGACCACCCCAAATGAGAGGTGATCCGATATCGTAGCACTCTAGGCAGTAGTGATGGTCGGTCACCATGTTGAAACTGTTGCAGATTAGCTGGCTTATGTAAAATAGACTTTTATGTTTTTAGTTTACAAAGGGAACCAGATCATTAAAGTAAGATTGATTGCCATTATGACGATAGATCCTCGTGATTTCCGGGAATTATTTACCTTTCTGTATCAGTTGTATACACCGTGTTCCTAAAGATATACATTAACTTTGCTGAGTGATTCTGTAGCTTCTATTGAACATTTAATTTAATTTAATCTTCTTTTCAATCGGTCCCTTCTTTTTCCACTAGCTGCTGCCATCGGTTCCGATATCGCTTGGCATATTGCAACTTTGACAGGTATCACTAATTGTTCAGACGATATCTTACCATGTTGGTAAGTTGTTCCCAGTTGTCGGTGATTTGTTCAACGCGCTCGCGGATGATGGCGGCTTGCTCCGGGTGCGTGTCTTCGATGGCGGAGGCTTCGTTCTCGAGGGAAGAGATGCGAGCTTGGATAGCGGCTAGGTCACGCTCCATGCCCGACAGACGACGCTGCAGCGTCATCACGCCTAGATAAAAATATTATTTGGTTATTCATTTGTTTTCTCATAATATTTTAACTTTTTTTTTTCGAGGTGTCAATAGAGAGTACGGGGGCTCCGCGACGGGCCGGCGCCCGAGGTACAAATGACGCGACGTGGTAGATGCTGATCTCCGGGAGCTCCAAGCTCACGATTGGCAAACTACTGCTACAGAAGAAAATAATAGTACTAACCCGTACAGAAAGGACACTCACCCCCCGCGCCAAAATAAGTTCCCCGCCCGTTATAACGCCCCACGCCCCGCACCCCGCAGGCCCCGCACGACTCCATCGGTGGTGTTCAGGGGTGTTTTACATAGCGCGTCAGTGTTTGACTTGTAGTTGATATTCAGTTGTTATTCAAAAAGAAGTTGGTTGTCGAAACGTGTTTGCTGTATGGAGTGACCGCCCAGTGCTACTGCACAAGACCGGGACAAGTGGCGTGTTCTCGTTTCGGAAAGAAAAGAAAATGAAGCATACCGTTAAGGTCCATCTCAAGGTCGTCGGTCTGCTGCAGGATGCGCTTCTTGTCCTCGATCCAGGAGACGGTCTCGCGGCACTCGATGTGGAACGTCTGCACGCCCGCCGCCTGCTTCAGCTCGTCCTTCTTTTGTTCCGCCTACACACACAAACACCACGTTTACAAAGTGTGACAAGAAAAATGGTTTTTGTAAAATCTTACTTTGAATAACGCTTGAGCACTCATCTGTACTCATCATAGTAATTGTATTTGTTGTAGAGTGTGTTTCTGCGTTTTTAAATAACGTGGAAGATTATTACTTTTGCTTTGTAATAATTTTGTATCGTTTTATACTCTGGGAATTAATCAATTTCCAAAATGGAAATTGATTAATTCGCTACCCCTCCGGGAAAGAGGCGTGAGTTTATGTAATTTCCAAAAGATATTAAAAATTACTAATGTATATGTAATTCATATGCATGTCTAATGTCCCCACCTATTATTGTCTTTAGAGCCAGCTGGTTGTATCTCCTTGTGTGCGCCGTGCTACCTGGAGGATATATTACCTTCTCCCTGAGCTGGCTCCAGGCCTGGTTGAGGTCAGCCTGGCGTTGCTGTATGCGCGGCGCTTGAGGGTGCTCCACGTGGATCAGCTGCCGAGCCAGCTGGTTGTATCTCCTTGTGTGCGCCGTGCTACCTGGAGGATGATATTACCTTCTCCCTGAGCTGGCTCCAGGCCTGGTTGAGGTCAGCCTGGCGTTGCTGTATGCGCGGCGCTTGAGGGTGCTCCACGTGGATCAGCTGCCGAGCCAGCTGGTTGTATCTCCTTGTGTGCGCCGTGCTACCTGGAGGATGATATTACCTTCTCCCTGAGCTGGCTCCAGGCCTGGTTGAGGTCAGCCTGGCGTTGCTGTATGCGCGGCGCTTGAGGGTGCTCCACGTGGATCAGCTGCCGAGCCAGCTGGTTGTATCTCCTTGTGTGCGCCGTGCTACCTGGAGGATGATATTACCTTCTCCCTGAGCTGGCTCCAGGCCTGGTTGAGGTCAGCCTGGCGTTGCTGTATGCGCGGCGCTTGAGGGTGCTCCACGTGGATCAGCTGCCGAGCCAGCTGGTTCACTACGGCCACGCGCGAGGCGTTCGCGTTCATCTCCTTGTCGAACCCGTCGTATCTGATGGCAATGCAAGGAATCTGTGTATTCTGTTTGCGCATTGGGTTGGTATGGGAAGAAATGAAACTCCCGAGAGTTCGAATCAACGTGTGTTGACAGTTTCATCGACAGTTGCATTGCTAATGATGCTGTTATTCAAAACGCGTATGGATAATTGTGAGTTTCGAGGTTAATTTACCTCACAAACCTAGGTGACAAAATTAAGCCCCTAATTATTCAACCAAACAAATGCTACTCACCTATGCTTCATAATCTCAACTTCATCGATATCCTTAGGAGGCAGCATAGTATTCAGCATCCTGTCCTTCTCAGCGATCCATTGATCGGCCGCATCAGCCTCAGCCAGCAGTTTGAACAGTGACAGAGCGTCCAATAGGCGCTGTTTGCGTAGACGAGCCAGTTCCACTAACTCGCCGTAGCGAGCGTCGATGGCTGCTAGGCGGTCGCGGACTTCGGCGCTTGTTGCGTCTTCTGGGCTTAGCTCGCTTGCCTGCGACAAAATTACTGGTAAGTAGGGCGTAAGTGACAGTTTAGCAAATACTGAAAAGACATCAGTCAATGAATCGGATCATAATTCGCTAAAAACCTCTTCTCCGAAAAAAATGTATCGACAGTTTTGTACAAACTATTAAATTGTGATGATGATATTACTATTTTGTATGAGAATGTCTCAACTTTTTCGTTTCCGAGAAAAGTTTTTATGAAAAAATAGCTCAGAACCATTCACTGCACATTCGAATATTCGATACATTCGTATCGAATCTCTCTCTCTCATTACACGTGAATATTCTCAGTAAGGACGCACCTATCTATGTAAAGCTCGACCAGAAAAATAAAGATCCTCGCCATATTGTGGAATTTCAATGGAACTAATTTTATAATGGTAATTGTTCCCATAAGCATAAAAATATACACGTGGCGCCCCCAGAGCAGGTTTTTTATTTCTTTCGTCAGACTTTACTCTCACCTTCACGTATGTTAGTGAAAGCGAGACTACGTATTTATGTAAAGTTACCTGTTGTTTGAGCTGCTGTATGACATTGGCGTAGTTCTTGAGTTCGTCGGTGACATCTTTGTGTTTCTTCAACAAACTCTGCACTTGGGCCTCGTCCACTCCGGTGTCTTCTGACTGCACCAAGCTGTTACAAACAAACAAATTATGATATAAACATTTCACTTTAGATGTAATATGACATGTTAGTTTAATTGTACTTTAAAACATATTGTTAATTGAACTATAACGACTACATCTGTAGATAGTAGCCGGTACCAACGGCTTTACGTGCCTTCCAAAGCACGGAATCATCTTCCTTTTCGAAAAATCAGGTGATTCAGCCTGCAATATCTTAACCAAACTGAGGAAAGTCTCACAAAGTGTCATACACCAATGATGATGTAAGTACCAATGCTCGCACCCGCCGGCGGGGGCGCGGCCATAATCAAAATCAAAATTAATAATCCGAGACGGAGCCCTCGTCTCCTTCACGATGTTTTTCCGTATCAACGCGCTAGGCCTAGGTCTGAGGCTCCGTCGAGCCGCCCCTAGACGCGTTGGTACATGACTACTTTGGGGTAGTCTTCCGCTCCCCCGCAAGTCCGGTGAAGCTTGATTCGTCGTACTTTTTCGACTCAAGCATAGGTCAATTAAAAAAAGTGGTTGTCTGTAAAGTAGGTTTACTGACGATAGTCGAACGTGACAACGATTGTGCCTCTGTCGCTCATTCCGAGCTCTCGCTTGCACTTCAAGCCTTAAATGGAACGCCTCAGCCGCGCAGTAACGCCGCATTGCGTCATGTTTTTTCATGCGTGCAGCCGGCTCCATCGAATTATAAGACGTTGTCACGTCAAGAATAAATGATGATGATCGAAGGAACACGCGCAAGGAACTGTACAATGCTACGGGCAATGCCATAGCCGTGGCGGAGTATTGGTCCTCATATATCTAGTCGCCGAATTGACACGAAAAGAAGAATGATGATGTAAATACCGCAGCGTGTCTAGCATCCCACGTCAATAATAAATGATGATGATCGAAGGAACACGCGTGAGGAACTGTAAAATGATACGGACAATGCCATAGCCGTGGCGGAGTATTGGTCCTCTTATATCTAGTCGCCGAATCGACACGAAAAGAAGAAGAATGATGATGATAAGTACCGCAGCGTGTCTAGCATCCAGTTGTCGATGTCGTCCGCGTCCGCGAACAGCTGGTGGTAGCGCACGGCCGCGTCCAGCCGGTGCTTGCGGAGCGACACCACGTCCAGCAGGTGGTTCCACTGGGACAGGATGTCGCGGAGACGCTCCTAAAGGAAACAATATCACGTCAGCCACCTTCCAATGTAACTGTGTTTGGTTACTGCGATACAAGCCTTTTGCTGGGAAATCAATATTACGTCAGCCACTTTCCAATGTAACTGTGTTTGGTTACTGCGATACAAGCATTTTGCTGGGAAATCAATAGCACGTCAGCCAGTTTACAATGTAATTCTGTTTGGTTACTGCGATACAAGCCTTTTGCTGGGAAATCAATAGCACGTCAGCCAGTTTTCAATGTAATTCTGTTTGGTTACTGCGATACAAGCCTTTTGCTTAGTGCAGGAATCAATGTTACTGCTAGTGGTCTGCCGTTCCCGGTATTATTCCCTCACTAAAAATGCTACATTCCGTTTGAGGGCAATTAAGATGAGACAGTGAGATCTGTAGGGTCGGTCGGGTCGTTAGGTACCCGGGAAAACACCAACCCGGTCTATCACATCTAGCCAGCTTAAACAGCAAATTTCGTTGGAAATATTCCTGGGAACGGAAATTTCCCGGGAATGGTGGGATTATTCCCGGCAACGGCACATCATTAGTTACTGCCTCTTTGTATTATGCGATTGATAACAATGAATTAGATAAGTTTTTTTGATGCTCGAAATTCATTTATTTCTATGATTTGTTTGATTTTCGAGGCCAGAATTATAGTGCCGCCTAAGCCTTCTAACAAAATTTGTTAATAACAACTAACGACTTTCGCCATTCGAAGCAGAATTTTTGTTTTATTTGTTAGACCTGTATGCGCTCCTTGCCGAAGTGTCCCTGCGATATGAGCTCGTCGCCCACGCCGGCCACGCTCATCAGCTGCGGCTCGTGCGCGCTCACGTCCGCCTCCAGCGCGCGGTGCTTCGAGATCAGCAGGTACACTGCAACACAACATAAACATAAACTACTGACAAGGATCTGGAAACGATGTCCATCCCAATCCGTATGTTGTCAAGTGTACGGGCTATTTCCCGCACCCCACTACGCGGTTCCGCCGCGCCGCCGTCCCAAACATATCCTTTCCGAACGTGACGACGAAATCACAGATGCAGTTAAAGCAGTCAAAGAATTTAGATTACACCTTACAGAATGCCCTTCTGGTAGTGAATACCCTTCAGGTAATAATTACCCTTCAGGTAACAACGCCCGCACCCGCCGCCGGCGGGGGCGCGGCCAGAACCAAAATAAAAATTTATAATCAGAGACGGAGCCCCTCAGGCGTCGTCTCCTTTACGATGTTTTTCAATATCAACGCGCTAGGCCGTGGTCCGAGGCTCCCTTGAGCCGCCCCTAGACGCGTTGTTATATGACTTTTTTTTGGGGTAGAGTATTCCGCTCCCCCGCAAGTCCGATGAAGCTTGATCCGTCGTACCTTTTCGACTCAAGCATAGGTCAATTCAAAAAAAATAAAAATGGAAACCATGTCCAGAGTGCATGGAGTACAGAACCAATGTAGAACGCTTGCGGGGGCGACCGCACACGCCAAACATATGTTATATCTTGCATACCTCACCACGTTTTTAACCACTAGTGAATCAGATGTCATTGCGTCAGCCACGCGTCGGCCAATTGCAGCCGGCGCAGCCACGCGTCGGCCAATTGCAGACGGCGCAGATCACCTCTCCCCCCGCGCAAATTGGTGACTTTGTTTCTAAGCAAAAGCGTGCGGACGCGCTCTCCATTGGTTCTGTACTCCATGCCAGAGTGTAGTGTGTGGCATATAAGGTAGTATGTAAACTAGTCAATATACGTTCGTCTTAAGCGCAACACGTCTTTCATTGACTACGCTCCCAGGCCCCGCCTCTACATGGCGACCTGGCCAGTGGTGCCAGTACTGTGCAACGAGTACGAATAAGCCGCCTCTACAAGAGAAGTACTAACTACCCAAACAGAAGGGAAATTCACGTTTACGCAAAACGAGTTTTCTTTTGATTTTAATTTACTGTCTTATAACTATAACACTTCGGATTGCGATGGTACTTTGGAGCAGGGATCGAAACCGGTTTTGAAATACATTGTTCGAAAAACCGGTAGTAAATGGAACTTAATGAAATAAACCAAAATCATTCTGGTTACCCGGTTTTTGATAAAAAACTAAATTATATCGGTTTTTCTAACGATATTAACAGGTATTTCAAAACCGGTTTCGGTACCTGCTTTGGAGTGCAAATGCAGGGTAATTTGTCAACAAAAGAAGAATAGCTGACCAAGTTCATAATGTTCCCTCCTCACGCCACGCTTTGAATTACAAGTAAGGATTATATATAATTTATCATCGCGGTATATTGGTACGAGGCTGGAGAAGTAAATAAAACTGTTTATCTGTTTCATACATACCGGTAGTGAGGTCGTGTCCGATGTCGTCCACGGAGACGATCTGTTCCTTCTCCTTGATCCAGTTCTCCTCGTCAGCCATGTCCCAGTAGAACTGCCACAGCTTGCGGCTGTCTTCCAGACGCTTCCTACATAACAAAACAAAAAAAAAACAATGTAAAAGGACTTCTGTATTGTTAATGGTCATCACCGTTTTACACTCTATTGGT
This sequence comes from Teleiodes luculella, assembly GCA_948473455.1. Lineage (NCBI taxonomy): Eukaryota > Metazoa > Arthropoda > Insecta > Lepidoptera > Gelechiidae > Teleiodes > Teleiodes luculella. The sequence continues at coordinate 10,388,404 of OX419596.1, forward strand.
TTTATTTTAATGGTTAATAACAGCTTATTTTTTAAACAACAATAATCAAAATATTTTTCGTATTCGAGACATGTTAGGTGTGTTACGTTATAAAGTTTAGTCTGAATAGCAGAATGGTACAGTATAATTATGAAGGCAGTCTGCGAACGGCGCGACGGGTGACATCAATACCATTCTCTATTCGTTTGTCAGAGATATGGTACAACAACCCCGACGTTATCAAAAATGGCGTATAGGTCTACCAGAATCTGATGGCAAAAAATGAAAAGAGAAATTGACGCTAGCAAGGTTTTTTCGGCATTTTCACCACTTTTCAAAGGAAATTTGAAGCCAAACCAAAAACAATTCCTCGAAATTTCAGTTAAGAGACAACATTATTTTTTGTTCCCATATGAAAATTGCTATTTTTTAAACTTTTCTTTTGCCATCAAATGAAGGCCTCCTCCATCGTAGACCACAGATGTTAGTTTTGTGCTAGTCTGGTCCAGGTGCAGCCAGCCACAGCGGTGATGTCGTCGCGCCAGCGGCGTCGGGGTCTGCCTCGGGGTCTTTTTGTGTCGCGGGGGTACCAGTGCAATATTCTTTCACTCCAACGATTGTCTGTGCATCTGGCAACGTGTCCGGCCCATCTCCACTTTAGTTTACAAGCCAGCGTAGCGGCGTCGATCACTTTGGTAGGTAGACCTATAGTTATTGAAATCATGTTGGTAGTATGAATGATTCAGGTGTGTGTGCATACCTGCGCTCCACGGCCAGGTGCACGAGCTCCGCGTAGGCGTTCTCCAGCTGCTGGATGCGCTCCACGGTGATGGCGGGGTCGCACGGCCGGTACCCGCCCTCCTCCTGCTCCAGGAACCGCTGCGACTGTATATATACCTGCGCTCCACGGCCAGGTGCACGAGTTCCGCGTAGGCGTTCTCCAGCTGCTGGATGCGCTCCACGGTGATGGCGGGGTCGCACGGCCGGTACCCGCCCTCCTCCTGCTCCAGGAACCGCTGCGACTGACCCACTACCACCTGCACACACACAAATGCATAACAAAACGAGTTCCGCCTAAGTAAATACTGCAGTCAACAGTTTTTAGCAACTGTCCCGAAGAAACTATTCTTGAAAAGGAAAAATAATCGGAGTGTCGATCGAATCGTTGTTAACAGCCCATCGAGGAGCTCGAGGATAAATACTGACTATTTACTGAACATGTTTTTTCAGATTTTGCTTAGCCATTACTAGAGATCAAGTGCTGGAATTCATCTTATTATTATTACAATTAATTTCATTTTAGTATTATTGCAATTTTCCAAAATAACGCTAACCTAAAAAGATACACAAGGACCTTAAGATGCAATCGAAAGCAAGATTTTATTTAGACCTTGTTCAATTTCAAATTTAGGCAACATGGCGTAAGGTACCAGAAAACTACCCTCATTTATATTATTTTTTCTAGAGAATGACTTCATACTTTGACCCGTTCTCCCAGCACGTTGATATCGGCCTCTACTAGCGCGTGTTTTTGCAGCAGGTCCTCTACTCCCATGAGGTGTTTGCCGTAGTCCTCGGTCAGCAGACGGAGCTTGATCTCCTCCATCGAGTCCAGGATGTACAGCATTTCCTGTTCATACAGAAGAGGTATATTAAAAATAGAAATCCAATTTATAAAAATGTCCAATGAAAGCAAAATGTACTACAATTTTACAAGTACGACCCAAGTTCACAAACAGACATAATGGTCAATCAATGTTTTTGACTTTAATTTTGTATCAATTGTCAAATGGTTGTTTCAACATCATGTCTTGGTTATGTCGTTGGTGAATTCTGGTCTAAGTATTAGGGTTTTTGTTTCACGGAATCTCGTAGACACTTTTGTGTCAGCTGGCCGGATTATTGACAAGACAGTAGGGCAAGGCATTTCCAGGAGTGTTGTATACCGCTACTGACCTGGAAGTTCTGCTGCAGCTGCAGTGACAGCTCGAGGCGGGCGCGGCGCGCTCGCAGCAGCTCCAGCAGTGTTGTATACCGCTACTGACCTGGAAGTTCTGCTGCAGCTGCAGTGACAGCTCGAGGCGGGCGCGGCGCGCTCGCAGCAGCTCCAGCAGTGTTGTATACCGCTACTGACCTGGAAGTTCTGCTGCAGCTGCAGTGACAGCTCGAGGCGGGCGCGGCGCGCTCGCAGCAGCTCCAGCAGTGTTGTATACCGCTACTGACCTGGAAGTTCTGCTGCAGCTGCAGTGACAGCTCGAGGCGGGCGCGGCGCGCTCGCAGCAGCTCCAGCAGTGTTGTATACCGCTACTGACCTGGAAGTTCTGCTGCAGCTGCAGTGACAGCTCGAGGCGGGCGCGGCGCGCTCGCAGCAGCTCCAGCAGTGTTGTATACCGCTACTGACCTGGAAGTTCTGCTGCAGCTGCAGTGACAGCTCGAGGCGGGCGCGGCGCGCTCGCAGCAGCTCCAGCAGTGTTGTATACCGCTACTGACCTGGAAGTTCTGCTGCAGCTGCAGTGACAGCTCGAGGCGGGCGCGGCGCGCTCGCAGCAGCTCCAGCAGTGTTGTATACCGCTACTGACCTGGAAGTTCTGCTGCAGCTGCAGTGACAGCTCGAGGCGGGCGCGGCGCGCTCGCAGCAGCTCCAGCAGTGTTGTATACCGCTACTGACCTGGAAGTTCTGCTGCAGCTGCAGTGACAGCTCGAGGCGGGCGCGGCGCGCTCGCAGCAGCTCCAGCAGTGTTGTATACCGCTACTGACCTGGAAGTTCTGCTGCAGCTGCAGTGACAGCTCGAGGCGGGCGCGGCGCGCTCGCAGCAGCTCCAGCAGTGTTGTATACCGCTACTGACCTGGAAGTTCTGCTGCAGCTGCAGTGACAGCTCGAGGCGGGCGCGGCGCGCTCGCAGCAGCTCCAGCAGTGTTGTATACCGCTACTGACCTGGAAGTTCTGCTGCAGCTGCAGTGACAGCTCGAGGCGGGCGCGGCGCGCTCGCAGCAGCTCCAGCAGGTACGCCCACAGGCGCAGCACGTTGTCGCGGCGAGCCATCACGCGCTCCATGTCGTGGTACCTGCGTATTACATACAATTATTATGTAGGTATTACTTAACCACAGAATACAAAATAGTAGTCCCTACAGAAGATTCACTTAGCGACATAATACAAATAAATAGCAACCCTGGCAGAGTTACCAACCAACCGATAGTCTGACGATATTACTAAATCTGTTGGACTTAGCAAAAATTTAATAGTATAGGACTAAAAAGTAGCAATCGAAAAGCCTGTGGAGGCAAAGGGAAGAACTTCCTTGGGGCATGGTGGTGAGCCCGGGGACCGCGGTTCAACTGTACTTCGTTGGAACTTGTATTTGTTCAATGTCTTGCGAAAACTCTGATAGCGCGCTTCAGGCCTCGGCTTCCAATTGGTCGCTCTTCTAATGACGTAGTATGTGGCGCGCCGCCACAAACCTATATTAAAAAGAAGTATTTCGCTCGTACCTCTCAGCCTGCAGCTCTGAGCACACAGCCACGACAGCTTGCACTCTCTCCTCGTAGGCGAAGATGTCGGTCTCGATGGCTTCGTGCTTCTTGGCAGCAGCCTCCACGGCGGCGAGGTCGAAGCCGAAGTTGTCTTGGCTCACGAGCCGCTGGTTCTCAGAGAGCCAGGTCTCTCGCATCTGGGCTTTGCGGTTGAATCTGTATGAAAAAATTGAATTCAGTTTGGTTTTAATATTTCTTTTTTTTATATTCTACTAGCGACCCGCCCCGGCTCCGCACGGGAAAATGGTTATTGTAGGTTATTCTTGAGTATATTATTCATGTATTATAGATATAAACCTTCCTCTTGAATCCCTCTATCTATTAAAAAAAACCGCATCAAAATCCGTTGCGTAGTTTTAAAGATTTAAGCGTACAAAGGGACATAGGGAGGGACATAGGGAGGGACATAGGGACAGAGAAAGCGACTTTGTTTTATACTGTGTAGTGATTTTTATGACAGACGAATCAAACAGTGAGTGTGAGACACCTTCTTTGATGGCTGTGCATTTTGCAAGCCTTTAAGGGAGCGGCAAGATCTTCCGCACGCTCCACAAAAAGAAAAGTAACATTTCAACTTAGAATATAGTCTATAACAATGTTATGATGACCAGGCCCATAGCATGAAGTGCTATGACAAGGGTTTATACTGCATACAAAAATATTAACCGCCAAAAAACTGCGAGACCTGAAATATCCTTCAACAGGATAAGGAATATGCTCTATAAAATTAAAATTATTTCTGTCACGCGTCTGCCATGCTAGGAGTGTTGTCTCTAAACGTGTAGGTATTGACATAATTCCTAAATATATCAGACAAATAAAATAAACACAGTTATTGATTTCCAAACTGATAAATGCAATCCATTTCATTGCGGATTAATCAAGAGGGTTACAAGTTGCATACCATTATTGTCACATCATAGTACGACAACCAAAATATGAGTTTAGTTAGTCAAATATCGTCATCATTCTAAGCTGGGACTCACAGAAAAGAGGAAATGTTAACAGTAGTTGTCACAACAATAATATACCGTATCCTTAAAGGCGTAAAGTTCCTTACCTAGCAGCAAGTTGTTCCAACTTCTCCTGTCGGATAAGCTCTTCCCTCAGAGCGAGTTCTCTCTCGTGCTCTGCCTTCTCGAGGCGCTCCCAGGCGCGGTTGATGTCGTGAATCATCTTCCCCTCTTTGGGAGTGTACGGCTTCTGATTGGCCGCGCGCATTCTCGACTGGAGGGTGAATAGAAGGACCTCCAAGTTGCCTTTTTCGACGAACCTGTAGAAGGATGGAATAGTTTTTATTTTGTAAAATATTTTGAAAAGATGCAACGCCTGTGGAGTTTCTTCTGGCGAGCTCTTCTCCACAGAAGACTGCCAAAATTCTGAACTCACCACAAAAGATTATGACATAACTAAGTGATGTAAATGTCCTTAAGTAAAAATAAATACTTTGAACTTTAATATTTTAAAACGTTGCAATCAGCTAATCCATTTTAATTCGCTTAAATTAAAATCTTTGCCGTTGTCAGCTCATATAAGGCTTTAAACTTTTATAAAATAGAATATACTACACAAATGATCTATTGTACACTTTGATGATGGGTTAACTGGACGAGAAGGGAGTAATAATACTAAAAAAAGCAAATTATGTTAATAGTAAAAATTAACAAAAAAATATTTTTTTATTAGAGAATAAATATATTATTTCATAATTATATGATGTGATTTTATATTCAAATAACTCACTTGGGCGGTTTTTCGACAGTGCGGTAGTTGGCGAACTGTATGAGTTGCTGGCGGACGCCTTCCAGAGAGTTGGCGAACGTCCTGTCCCCAAGAGCTTCGATGGTCTGCTCGATCCATTGCAGCAGGTCACTGGACAAAATAGATAATTGGTTTATAAAACAAGTTATACACTAACAAGCAACCCGCCCCGGCTCCGCACGGGAAAATGATTATTTTGGGTTATCCTTTAGCATATTATGCATGTATTATACATATAAACCTTCCTCTTGAATCACTCTATCTATTAAAAAAACCGCATCAAAATCCGTTGCGTAGTTTCAAAGATTTAAGCATACATAGGGACATAGGGACAGAGAAAGCGACTTTGTTTTATACCATGTAGTGATAACTCGAGGCTACTACTGACTGATATTGATTACCACAGATGATTTGAGTCGAAACTGTTGATCTGCTGATGTCTTAAAAACAGTAGCACAGAAGTATATTACGGTTTGTTTCATATTAATCCGGACAAAAGGTCATTGATGCCTGCATACAATGCGCACATTTTTTTCAAACGATACGATAAAACTATAGGAAATTATCGCAAAATACGTAATTTGGCATACCGTCGTAGAAGGCGGGGTGAGCGTGTGACCTTACCAGACATTTTGGCGTTACATTATTTTTAATAACTTTCAAGAAAATAAAGTCAATGAACTTGTGTTCGGATGTATATGAAACAGACCATAGTATTAACAGTATACAGTACTACATTAACAATCCACTGAGGGAGATAGATAGAGTAATAATATAATAATAATAATAAATATTTTGAACATCGATAAATAAACAATTTGTACCTTATCAACAAAATAACAATTATTTAAAATTAAGTTGGTACATAGAAAATTGAAACCCTGAGTCCTAAACTAGGCGAGAATCTATATCTTAGGAGTCAGTGACATCCCGTTTAGTATTACATACAAATTTAAAACTAGTATGTGCTAGTATGCCTAGGCTATAAGTTTAACTTTATATAATAATGTTAGTAAACATTTCGTTGAGTAAGGATGAGTAAGCTAATGTAGCTCTTAATGTGCCTATTAAGTTAAAGAGTGCGCAGCAACGCATCTCCCGACAAACTTCTTCGAAGTTCTTCTTCTTCTTCTTCTTCGAATTTGTATGAATATGTTTAGTTAAGATTTTTAATGTTGTTTTATAAAAAAAAAAAAAAAAAAGTTAGGTGGTAGAGAGTTGCGTTAAGTAAAAGTAAAAAGTAAAAACACTTTATTACACACAAAAAAATAGCTTACATAAAAAACAACACTGGAGAACATAATGTGCTCTCTACCAGACAACCTTAGGGTAAAGGACACTCAAATGAGCAGGCCGTAGTTGTGCAGTGTAACATACAACAGAAATTATTAAAAATACCAAATATTTAAAATTTACCTACATATACCTATAATAGATAAATAGACAAAATATATATCCTATATATACAGGGCGTCCCACAGCTATGCCACATGGAGGGAAAGTACCTTAAATATTGTAAGTAGAACATTTTACTGAAAGAAGACTTTATTTTATTTCTAAAAACTATTAGAACTGCATTCATACATTTTTTAATAATTACATGGTTGAACCGGGAATCGAACCCGTTATACGAGAAAAAAATATATCCTGTAGTTTTATCATACCGATCGAAAGGCTTCATCATAAGGGTTATTTTTTGCTAAATAACATAGTATCAGAAATAAAAGAAAGACTATGTATTTTAACATTTTTAATACAAAATTTATCAATTTTATTAATACGCTGTTGAATACAAAGTCGCACTCTTTTGATTATTTCACTCCCTGTCTTTAAAACTACGCGACGGATTTTGATTTTAATAGATAGAGTGATTCAAGAGGAAGGTTTATATGTATAATACATGCATAATATACTAAAGGATAACCCACGATAACCATTTTCCCGTGCGGAGCCGGGGCGGGTCGCTAGTAACCCCATGTATAAAAAAAAATCTCGGCGACCACATCAAATGTTAAAATTCATGATCTTTCTTTTATTTCTGACACTATGTTATTTAGCAAAAAATAATCCTTATGATGGAGCCTTTCGATTGGTATGATAAAACTACAGGGTGTTTTTTTTTCCTCATGTAGCGGGTTCGATTCCCGGTTCAACCATGTAATTATTTAAAAATGTATGAATGCAGTTTTAATAGTTTTTAGAAATAAAATAACGTCTTCTTTCAGTAAAATATTCTACCTACAATATTTAAGGTACTTTCCCTCCATGTGCCATAGCCGTGGGACGCCCTGTATATATATACATATTACAATAAATACCTACACATAATTATAACAAATATAATAGAAATATACACTAAATACATACGAATAAATAAATATAAATATATATATACGCATACAAACAATTTAATGATTGCAAACAAATTGAGTCAGGAGATGTTTATGTACCTTCATTTTAAAAGTGGCTAACGTCTTGGAAAAACGTATTTCTTTTGGTAAAGCATTCCATATGTGCGTTGCTCTCACAGTAAAGGACTCTTTGTAATAACCTGAGCGGGTAAACGGGGCTGACAAGATATTGTCTGATGCAGAACGAAGTGTGCGGTCGTGATCAGCACCCAAAAATTGCAAACGTTCTGATAAATATATTGGTGCGCGGGGGTCATGCAGCAAATTGTAGATAATTGCAAGAGCGTGAGCATCTCTTCGCTGTCTGACCGGCAGCCATCCCAGCTGCGCGCAGAAGGAAGAAACGTGATCGTACTTGCGCAAGCCAAACACAAACCTAATGCAGAGGTTCTGCAATCGCTGGAGCTTATTTAGGAGATCCTCATTAAGTTCCAGGTAACAGCAATCTGCATAATCCAGAATCGGAAGGAGTAAGGCCTGCGCAAGCTCCACCTTAGTTTTTACTGGCAGGAGGTTCTTCCACCGCCTCAACGCTCCCGCGGCAGCAAACACTTTACGACTTATTTCCGTCACCTGTTGCGACCAGGACAGTGTGTTATCAATCAGAACGCCGAGACTTTTAACAACTTTACAGTACTCAAGTATCGCATTATCAAAGACAACTGGAGGAAGTTTACTTGCGTCAATATGAGCCTGCTGTTTCGCCCCACCTATAACAATAACCTGAGACTTATTTGGATTCACTTTAAGGCCATGTGAATGGCTCCAGCTAAGGACAGTCGCCAAGTCAGCATTAATCCGAGCAATCGCCGCATCGAGAGCAACAGCTGCAGATTGCGTATATATCTGCAGGTCATCCGCGTAAAGATGGTATTCGCATTTAAGAAGAGGGGTGAGGAAATTAATAAAAATTGAGAACAGTAGTGGAGAGAGAACTCCTCCCTGAGGCACACCCGAAGTTACATCACACATGGAGGAAGTCATATCGAGGGCATCATTCCATAGGGGCGTATGCGCAAAAACCAAATTTTACAGGAGAGACAAAAAACTTAATATTTCAGTGAAAAATTAGGCTATCAAAATGATTTTTTTAGTAGGGTGATATTATTTCATGTGTGTTCGTTGGGTAGGAATAGAAATTGGATTCAAAATATATTTTAGGAAATATTGCACATACGCCTATTTGGTCCGACATCTATGGCAAATATCTGTTACTCTATTTTCATATATTAAAAGGGCGTAAAAATTAAAAGCATTATATTTACTGTTCTTGTTGAATTAATTACGGAATTCTTTGATAGCCTTTTAATAATATTATTAAATAATCACCAAACACTTGATAACTAATCAGTTTCTTTGTTTATACGCCCATATGGCACAAACTTGAATTCAGTAACCTATCAAAATAAAACAAGGGCGTACAACACATACTCATAAAACCTTCGTAAAATAAAAGATCATCAACTCAATTAAACGATGATACAACTAACCCAAAAAGATACAGCCTCTAAGGCATCAGTTATACCGAAGTAACGTGGCGGTGGCATATGGCGAAAGCGTGGCGCGTCGCCAAACACAACGGTATTTAACGTACTATTAATGAAAATAAATAAATAAGAATACCCTCAAAAGAAAGAAATTGTTTGTTTCGAACTGAAAAACCGATTTGAATGCCAAACTATGCCAGGGAGTGGACGAATACAACGACAGGTTCGTGGAAGCTGTCCATACAGCGAGGTCCAAAATACTAAAACTAAAAAAGAAGGAGGAAAAATGACGAAGGATGGTTCTGCAGTCCGATTGACGGCGGCTCAACAGGCAGATCTCAAAATATCTCACTCGCGAGCTTCGCCAATTTAATACGGATCGTAGAGGCCATTGGGCGTGACAAAAGCATCAAAGTGTTCGCAAGAGATTTGTCTGTTGGGCAAAGTCAATTGACGAAGCTGAAGACTGCGGACGGTAGGAACTGTAACATCTAACCTTGAGCTACTAAAGGAAATCGAGGAGTTCTATGGACAGCTGTTGTACACAACAACGCAGACACCTGTCAGCCAAGCTGCAGAAGTCTGTCTTCTGTATAGCTAAGCAGCAAGCTGCAGCAGACTGTCTTGTGTATAAGAAATCCCGGACCCAAGACGAGATAAGGATGGCGATCTAACAGTTAAAAAACAACAAAGCACCGGGTGATGACGGAATAACTGCTGAACTTCTGAAGGCAGGTAGTATACCGGTCTTAAAAGCCCTTCAGAAACTTTCATTACGTCATCCTCGAAGGAGCAACGCCGCAGGTTGCTCAGATGTGTGGTGGTCCTCTTCGAAAAGGGTGATAATGATAACACTTTTAAAGAATTAGAGACCCATCTCGTTTTCGACAGTTACTAATCTCGTGCGCAGATTCAACAACTTCTAGCCTCCGGAACGAGCCGGTTTCCGAAAAGGCTATAGTACATAGAGAACATTCACATGTTGCGGCAGTTTATATACAAGACCGTAGAGTATAACCAGCCACTATGCTTAGCGTTCATGGACTATGAGAAAGCCTTCGATTCGATCGAGACTTGGGGCAGTGCTACGGTCTCTTCAGAGGTGATAAATCGACTACCAATATATCGAGGTGCTAAGTGTTTGTAACAGAACGCAACCATCCTACCATCTCAGTCTGACTCCAGGCTCAGAACTCTAGTTAAATCCAGCTGCAGCGGGGTGCGAGACAAGGAAATGTTTTCTCTCCGACGTTGTTCATCGCTGCACTGGAGGATATCTTTGCTTTTGGACTGGGAAGGACATGGTATCAATTATAATTTTAATGATGAATAGGTACATTACGTACCTTAGGTTTTCCGACGATATTGTGGTCATGTCTTTAACCTTGTTTGGAGGACCTCAGCGCAATGCTCGATGACCTCAAAAGTCTCCCAACAAGTGGGTCTGAATATGAACATGAAGAAGACAAAAAGTAATGTCGAATGCTTCTGAAGTACCTAGGATTCCAATAAAAATTGGGGACTCTGCTCTTGAAGTTATAGACCATTACGTCTATCTGGGACGAAGAGTCCAGTTAGGTATATCTAACTTTGAAAATGAGGTTAATCGTCGAATCCAACTCGACTGGGAGCGTTTGGGAAGTTGTGCAAAATCTTTTCGTCCCAAAAACTGCAGTGTCAAAAGTCGTTGACCAATGTGTGTTGCCAGTGATGACTTACGGATCTGAGACGTGGTCGCTTACGATGACGGGCCTCATAAGAAGGCTCAAAAAGCGATGAAGAGGGTTATGCTCGGAGTTTCCCTGTGCGATCGTATCAGGATGGATGAGAAAACTGGAAAACCATAGTCACCGACCGGTTGAGCACATTGCGCATAGAACCGACACAGTAAGTATTAAAGGTATCAGTTAAAGTATACAAAGTAAAAAATAAGTAAAAATTATTCGTAATTCTCCTGTAGAAAGTGAACCTTTCGCTATGTGGCCCTTTTGTACAAAGCAACGAGCTATTACAGGGGCGTACAGTTTAGGTCACCTCCGCCCTCGCGCCTTTTTATTATATTTTGTAACGGACCAAAAAGGCATACACGTTCATACTACTGTTTGGCTTGACAAAATATTAAAAATTGGGTGGTTACGCCTAGTATACGTCTATCTGGTTCGATATTTATAATTTGTTATTAGGTTACGCCTATAAAACTTCAAGCAATATTGGGAGTAATATTTAAGGTGCTAAAATGAGTGTTTTTGCATCTGGTGCGCCATTTCAAACAGAATCCAATGGCATAATAAAAAATTTTTCGAAAATCCGTAGGTACGCCCCTATGGAATGATGCCCTCGATATTATCAATGCGAATACACTGCTGAGCGTTACCTGGTGAGCGATTCGTATTCGTGCTGCATCTTCTCGTTTTCCATAGCGATGCCGACCACCTTGCCGATACGCTTGCCTTGTACCGTCTCCTGCTTCATCTTACTGAAGTAGTGGTAGTACGTCACCACGTACGTAATGATCGACTTCTCATCGGGGTGGTCTACGGCGATATCTGACGGAAAAACAGGGGCATTATTAAACAACTCTTTGAGTTGGTATTTTCATAATAATAAAAATTTAAAAACCCCGCCATAAAACCGTTACTTGATCCTTTCAACAACTAGAAAAGAGCTGATAATCTTCAAATGGCTGAAGATATTTTCTTGGATCATAGCTAAGAAAAGAACACTCTCGATTGTAACATCTTGCAAACAAAAAAAGCTAGATCTAAATCGGTGCATCCGTTTAGGAGCTACAATGCCACAGACAGACGGACAGCCCACACTTCAAACTTATTACACCCCTCTTTTTTGTCGAGGGTTAATAAAATCTACTTTAATTAGTAAGATTGTCCAAGAAGTGTACGAGAGAGAGCGTCGGTGGCCAAGTGGCTAGGGCCGTTGACTTCCATTCGGAAGTTCGCGGGTTCGAGCTTCGGCACGTACCAATGTGTTTTCGATTTTCGAATTCATATGTACGTTTATTCGACGCTCTTACGGTAAAGGAAAACATCGTGAGGAAACCTGCACACACTTGCGAAGTAATTCAAGAGTTGTGTGTGAAGTTGACCAACCCGCACTGTGTCAGCGTGGTCGACTAGGGCTTATTCACCTTGATTTCAAGGTAGGCTCGAGCCCCTCGGTGGGGACATGTATGAGCTGTTATTGATGATGGATATTGTACGAGAAGTGCAGTTTTGATTAATGGATTTGAACCTGTGTCTGTTGAGGATATTAATTATTTTCTGTATAGTGCACAAATAAATAGAGAAAATAAGTACAGAAGGAAAGGTATAGTAACACAAAGGTAAGCTACAGAAGTGATTGAAGACAGCAGTTACACTGAAATTACACTTCATTTTTTTTACGTGAACAAACAAAAACAAGAAGATATTGGTAATTTATCAATAGCAGTTAAGTACCATTTTGATTAAAAGGACGATTAGTTCAAATATTTTGCCATTATTACAACTCACCTTCAGCATCCAGAAGCTTGGTCAACCCAAGTTTTTCTTCAGCGACATTGAAGGCGTTATTCAAGTTGGGTATCGGGTTGTTCCTATGCAGTTTCTCGAACTGGATCAAGTCCGGTCTGTGTTTATGGATGATGGCGTTGAAAGCTAACCCGTCGCGCCAAGAAGTCGTGAAGTTGCGAACGTTCACGTTGTTGTAGCCAGCCGTCTTCATTTGACACCATAATAGGAGCGCGTCTTTAGCTGATTTGGTCTCCTTGTTGTCTGTTTCTTCGATGGTGATGTCTTGGATCTGGAATGTTGAAGAATTTCGTCAATGGAATGTTTTGGATGACGATAAATCAACTGAGAGTTCGCAAGGTTATAATACTCAGAGACAGATTTATCTAATTATTTTATTTTTCTTCTAATAGAATTTTATTGTTTTATTGACGCGCATAAAAGTTATTTTTTTCGCTATGGCATTAGATTTAGAAAACAGTTTATATCTCAGAATAACGATAGGAAGCGCGCAATTTTTTTTTCAAAATGACGCTGTTATCCTGACGCGTTGATTGTATGGTGTGTCCGGGGTGTGTCCCTAAAGTTCAGTCCACCGAAATGAACGTCCCGCAAATTACTAATATTCCAATTTAAACAGCATTTGATTGGTATAGAGTAACGAGCTGCAGCGCTAAAATAGGCCAACCTACTTATCTCCAACTGAAAACTTATACAGACAGTTTGATTTGGAGAGTCACAAGCTACGAGTCATATTGATTTATATAACTTTGCGGGGCGAAGACCTGGTGATCCGTCATACAGGACCTCCTAGTACGGACACCAGGCTCTCACTAACTATATAGTATAGGCAATTTGCACAAACTCAGACTCACTAGATTAAAACTTCTAAAATGCTACATTGTAAGTACAATATCTAGTTTGTAAGCCAATAGGCTATTTGACTGAATTTTAAAATATATTTTTTATTATTCAGTAGAGTTTGTGGATCCCAGTAATAGTTGTATTTTTTAATTCTGGTACATATTTCCTGAAAAATATCAAAATAAAAATTCAATATTTAAGTAGCGCGCCAAAACGCTACTTTGACAATAGGGCGTCGCAATGGCATCGGTGACGTCACTAGCCAGTACTACTACTACAAGTTGCTTAAGTAGAAAACGATGTTTACTGGCTAGTGACATATGTCCTATACCCGACCAATCAGGAGCGTTTTGAGTCACGTGACAAACGCCAAAAAAAATACATTTTTATTTACGGATTTTTACATAAATTAATTATTATTTTCAACTTCCCATAGTAAATATCCATTTTTAAACTTACATTACATACTGATTACAGTAATTAACACTTTATTTTTCGCATTGTCAAATAGCCTATTGTAGTGAGAGCATATATTTTTATTTATTTATCATTTATAGGTCTACCAGAATCTGATGGCAAAAAATCGTAAAAAATGAAAAAAGAAATTGACGATAGCAAGGTTTCTTCGACATTTTCACCACTTTTTAAAGGAAATTTGAAGACAAACTAAAAACAATTCTTCGAAATTTCAGTTGACTGATGGCATTTTTTTTTTTCATATGAAAATCGCTATAAACTTTTTTTTTGCCAATAGATTCTGGTAGACCTATATTTACATTAGAGTGTTGGTACCTGGAAACGCAGGATGATAGTCCAGATAAGGCCGAGGTTGAGCCTAGGGTTCCCGTCCACGATGTCGTGGGAGCCCATGTTCTCCAAATGCACGCGCTGCTCGCGGAGGAACTGCAGCGCCTTGTCAACATTCTCCAAACAGTGGATGCGCATCTTGCCCTTCGTCGGTCGAGGCTGGAACCGAACAAGGTTGATAAGTAACTGACGACACTATTCGTGTGGTCTTTGGGTCGAGACTATCTGAGTTTGCTGTCGACTCGAAAAGAAGAAGTAGCCAGAACATGCGCCTAGTTTTCGTACCTACTATACTATTAAAATTTGAAACGGGATATTTACCATCGTATAAATTTGTATTGTGTGAGCCTACAAAACTAAAACTAAAATCAATAAACCGCAAAAAGACCGCATCGATACTAGCTTTTTTGCCACCTGTTGTTAATAGTAAATTCACGATTTCAATTCCACTAATAGTACTTTTAACGCAGCTGTAAAAGTATGAGGAGCCTAATTTTAGCTGCCACATCACCAGCCCGGCTAGCTCAGTCGGTAGAGCATGAGACTCTTAATCTCAGGGTCGTGGGTTCGAGCCCCACGTTGGGCGACACTTTTTGCATTTTTTTCGCTACGGATTTTTTTCTTACTCTTATTGCGCGGGTCATAAAGTCGACGATGTAATTACTGCACATAGATTAATATTTTGAAACAAGTATGTATGTATAATTTTGAAATACAAAACTGAGCTGAAATTCGATCGTAAAATCAAAGCTCTGACAGGTTTTATAAAAACAAACTTTAAATAATACATGAGTTACGTACGTTATGTGCCTATAATATTGCACAAATTAACATAGTGGCAAAAATATCTCTTATAAATAACAATAGGTCCAATAAATACTTTATTATATTCAGAAGTAAATGCGCCACAGACGTCGAACATGTTGTGTCACGAAATAAAGCCAATATAGGCCGACCATTTTTGCTTCATCGCATAGGCATAAAGACGTCTTCAGCAACTTATGATTCCTTTCAGTTTCATCGATGGAGTAAGAACAGCAAAATGGATCTTTCGAGAAATAAGTAATAACATAATAGCTTACCAGTCGTTCCCCAGACAAGACCTCGAGCAGCTTGATGAGCATCTTGCCGTCCCTCATGTCTACATAGAGGTCGCCGATACGGCACCCCACTCGAACAAGGTGTGAATTCACCCATTTTTGGAAAGTCTTCTTCTGTACACTTTCTCGTTCGTCTATAAAGAAAGAAATGGTATCGTTAATTAACAAATATAAGAAATCTGAAAGTAAAAGGAACATTAACATATTGTTAACAAAAGGGCTCGAATTCACACTCGGTAGAAGACATCATCGTTATACATTATTTAAAGAACCAGCCCTAATACAAAACCCTGTGGTATACAATGCTGGTTATAAATTTTCTTTTAAGTGTTATCTATCTGAAATCGTCATAATACAGTAAAACGGACCTGTGAGCCCATTGAAAAAATGTACAAAGAAGACGCTCATTTTAATATAAATTTGATAAAAGAAAGTTTAGAATGTTAACACAATAACCGCCAGTGGGGTCGGCCTCTCGCCGGAGACCATACAGGCACCTTCTGATCCTCGCGGTCTGGAGACGACCGCGCCATTGCGACAGGTTCTGCACACTATGGCCAAGGTGTTGGGTTTTGAAAATAATACGAGTAACACGAGATACGGATCGAATATCTAGTCGCACGCTTTAGACCGTAAAGCTAGATAAGGAGATCAGGACCAGATTATGCAGAATTGCAGACGTTTTGTAAGGCTTTGATTATACTGATTTTAATTGTCGGAGGTAAGCCACTAACTATTGGTAAGCGACTAAGCTTATACTATACTGCATCTGATAATAAAAAGTTGTTGCAATTAGATTAGGTTCAAAAGTTACGAGACTTCTTCACAGGTCACGCTCGAAAGTGTGCATTGCGCCACATAACAGTACCTTTCCAAAGAATATTATTTAGTTGTTCCTTAATCTGAAGGGCAATTGATCGAAATTGAAATTAAGATTTTCTTATAAGACGACATTTACTCCAGAAATAAAGAACATACTTGAAATAAAAAATTAAAAATGTTATCAAGCTCTTCACTAGCTAAAATATTATCCCAAAAGATATCAAAGTAAGTGAAAAAATCTCACAGAATATGATAATATTATTTATGAACTCATGATAATTAAATAACATGAAGTAAGCGATGATAACTGTTATATACTCTCATAGCATGCTTTACAGCAATAGATCAACGCGTTGGCTCGCGCTTATTACATCTCTCTCAAGTGTTGTAATTAAACTTAATGTAGCACTGCCAACGAGGAAAATGGTTTCACTTTTCAAATGATATAAATAAACTGCATCGTTCAGTTTTAATAATAGAATTTAACATATTTTTTATAAATTTACGTACGTAGAAGAAATTATAAAATTAAATTTTCATAAATGTTCTAAAACAATGTACTTGAAAATCCAGGTGGACCCACTAGTGGAACCAACCGTCTGAAACGATATTTTGTACACAAAACAAGATCATTAAGTGACATGTAACTAAGAATGTTACTAACCTCTTAATTCCAACACAACCTTATCATAATACACTTCTAGCCCCGGCACTTCGATATCCACCCCTCTTTTGATGAGGTCATAGCACTCTGACGACGTCATCACTTCACTGGTCAATTTTACACCTATTTCCACTAAAATGTCATGTCAAATCAAATGCTGATCGTTGACTAGAAGTTAGTCTTTAGTGAACCTACAGCCCAGCGTGGAGAGAGGCACGAATCAGAGCGTCAAGCTAAACTGAACCGAATAAGGATACTCGATACTAACGCCACAGATGTTCACAACCTTTTCAATCACACACACATATCCTCATTTATAAAATTGAAAACTAATTCAAGAAAAACGTCAACGTAGTGGACAAACATTCTAACCTTATGAGAAACCATTGATCGATCTTGAGATATCAGTACACATCACTGATAGATATTGATAAAATTTTGTTAGCTGTTGAGCAAGGTTTGGTTTATTTTATCTTTTTATCATACACAGAATAGTTTTACTTCTTTTAACATTATAACAGAAATATAAAAATGGAACAGCAAGTATTTCACCTAGAACTTGTTTCTGATATAATAATAACAACAATGTAACAATCTCATAAATAATTTAGTTCTCTATAATAAAATATAGAGCCAAATGTTTAATTTCACTGAACACAGTACAGAAAAGGGAAGTTGTGGTAGTAGCAAAGTGATAAGGCTATGTAATAATAAAATATATTTAAAAATAACATATCGCTTCCCGGCAAAAAAAGTGTCACATCACAGAATAGTTACGTTTTGACATAATTAGTACAATTAATTGGCAAAGATTTAATACACCCGGCAATAAAATCGTCATTACTATGTTGCCCTTAGTTGCCGAGAGATGGCACTAAGTTCTCTTTTTCACTAAGCCGTTTCGCTCACTTCACCGGCGTGAACAGTGTCACAAATTGTGTTACTACTGAGTGGATGTGTACCGTGTTGCTACAAAAGTGTATTAACGTGTGATGTGACTTTTTATCGGTTAGTTTTGAAATGTAATTGTGTGCTTAGAACTATTAATAGTGTCACAAAATGTGTTATGGCGGTTTTTTCGACGAAATAATGTCTCAAAGTGGTTGATATTTTACAGAAAATAGTTTTATCTTGTGTAGATACACTTTTGTAGGTTGCTTTTGGTCTTTGAACTTGCTTGCAATATTGTAATAGAGACATAACACATAAAGTGCAATTTTATCAGTTAACAGTTCTGATGGCCAGTAGTTTTATGTTGTATTAATTATTTTTTCCTGCATTAAATTAAGCCTTCTTTCTTTACTAGACTACTTAAACTACAGTACTACAGTACTAACTTTCAGGAAAAACTGCGAACATCTGAAACTGAAAGTTCACTCGCGGAACAACCTGCTTCGTCGACTAGTCTCTACAAAATGGGGGGCTTCGCCTGATGTCATGCTGACCACTGGGCTGGCCTTATCCTTCTCGGCAGGCGAGTATGCCAGCCCTGTGTGGAGTCGTTCAGCCCATGCAAAGTTGGCGGACACTGCACTCAATGAAACGTGCAGGTTAATTACTGGTTGTCTTAAGCCGACACCTGTACGTACACTGGCTTTATCCACTGGCTGGAATATCACCACCAGAGGTCCGCAGAGCTGTGGCAAGCTCCCTGGAAAGACCAAAATGGAGAGCGACACGCGACACCCTATGAACGAACATTCGTCCGTTCCACAAAGGCTGAAAAGTCGAAAAAACTTTTCTATGTGTGTCGTTCCCTTAACAGTCGACCCTGCAGAGGCGAGAGTTGAGCTTTGGCGGAATAGTGTCTCCCTCCCTAATCCATTTGTCCCGATAGCTGAGGGTCTCCCCCCTGGTTATAAACAGCCTATCTGGAATCCCTCAACAGACTCTGGACCCAGGTGGGTCGGACTAGGGATAACTTATACCGATGGGGTTTCATAGGTGACTCTAACTTGGAGTGTAGGTGTGGTATGGTTCCCCAGAAAATGGACCATCTCATTAGCTGCCCATCTTGTCCTGTCACCTGCACGCGAGAGGACTTGATGAAGGCTACTGACGACGCTATTCGTGTGGCTGGTTTTTGGGCCGAGACTGTCTGAGTTTTGCTGTCGACTCGAAAAGAAGAAGAAGAAGAAGTTCTAGTTCCTACTGTTTGATAATTATTTTTAAGTAACCGCCTATATAGATTCTATTGCGTACCTATAGGTACCAAATATACTTTAAGACTGTCTGTATTCGGTAAATGTTAATTTTGTTAGAATTTTT
This sequence comes from Teleiodes luculella, assembly GCA_948473455.1. Classification (NCBI taxonomy): domain Eukaryota; kingdom Metazoa; phylum Arthropoda; class Insecta; order Lepidoptera; family Gelechiidae; genus Teleiodes; species Teleiodes luculella. Next base: position 10,407,607 of record OX419596.1, read on the forward strand.
TAATTTCTTTTGGTTTTAAAAGTAGTTTTTTCTCTTCAAATTAAATTTGATAAAGAAAAACATGGTGTATTATTTTCTACAATACGTATACATTTTCAAGAAAAGAGTCATATTATGTGCCTAATTTCAAGGTTCTTAAAATTTACCTAAAATAAAACAACAATAATCTTAAAAACTATAAGTCATTCCAATTGTAACTAAAAGATCTATATTATAATAAAATAAAAAATTACGTAGCTTTTATACTTTTGATATAATTGACGAGAAAAAGATTACAAAATCATAAAAGTCTCGTTTTCTCCAAACAGCAGTTTTTGTGTTATGACACTTTTTTTGCCGGGAAGCGATATGTGTGGTCTGTTGAAGCATAGTGGGAAAAACTATGTGAAGGTCGTGTCGTGTCATCATTTTAGTCACGGAAAATGTTAAATTTTTTTAGTTTCTCAGAATGAATCGCACTTTTATCAGTCAAATGTTTTATCGTAATCAGCTGGTAAGATTAAATTGCCGGTAGCATTATCAATGAGCATAGTATATTGATAGATACACTTGTGAATTCATTTCCAAACTAACTAAAGCGAGTGCACGTTAGATAGAAATCTAACTCAAGAATAAGAATGTTCAGATCTGAGAAATATTTAAACCAAGCAGGGCAGCTCCTACAAATAACCTAAACAGTCCACTCATGGACCCAGGTTGGAAGGTGTCACCATAATCCTCACGCTTAGCAGATAGGTTAGGTTAGGGATCACATATTATTCTGGTTACATAAACTAATGCTGGTATTATTAATTCTTGGACTTTATTTCTTCATTGAAAATGATAGAACCGGCTAAGTCTTCTGGATATGGCTTATGTAACGACCACATCCGTAGATAGTGTCTTTCGAAGCAATGAATCAAATCAAATTACCAAAATCAGGCGATTAAGCCTGTTAAGTCCTAATAACCAAACTGAGAAAATTCTCAAAAACGTTTCAGTTACTCTCTTATTGCTACTCAGCAATAAGGCCCCGCCTACACTTTTTTTGTGAATTTACTGTTTCTATTGTGCAATAAAGTAAAGCCTGACCAAAGAAATAAGAAACCTATTCTGGGGGCGCCACGTGTATATTTTTAGGGTGAGGCCACACGAGCGTAATTTTGTGAGTCGTGAGCGGCAGAAATTCGGTCGCGTAAATTCTGCCGCGTTCGGTTTCATACAAAACCCCTGTTTCATTCACACGGACTCAAATTTTCAGTCGTCTGCCGGCTCACACACGTTATGACCGGCAGAATTCTGCCGGTCGGGTGGAGCGGGCAGAGGGGGGCGAGGGAATAGACTAGTGTTGCCAATATCGATAATTGGTTTATCGATGGCTTGGGTTTAGTTTTTTTTTTAGTTTATACGAATTCTCGTGGTAGATATAGAATTTTTTTGTTTCTGGTCCGATTGCTTCCAAAATCGATATCTGGGGTCCCCAGTTGACTCCAATGACGAATCTGACATCTGATTTGCAAAAAAATGGCCGCCATTTTGAACTTTTTTGTTTCTGGTCCGATTGTTTCCAAAATCGATATCTGGGGTCCCCAGTGGACTCCGATGACGAATCTGACATCAGAATTGGAAAAAATGGCCGCCATTTTGAACTTTTTTGTTTCTGGTCCGATTGCTTCCAAAATCGATATCTGGGGTCCCCAGTGGACTCCGATGACGAATGTGACATCAGAATTGGAAAAAATGGCCGCCATTTTGAACTTTTCTGTTTCTGGTCCGATTGCTTCCAAAATCGATAGCTGGGGTCCCCAGTGGACTCCGATGACGAATCTGACATCAGAATTGCAAAAAATGGCCGCCATTTTGAACTTTTTTGGTTCTGGTCCGATTGCTTCCAAAATCGATATCTGGGGTCCCCAGTGGACTCCGATGACGAATCTGACATCAAAATTGGAAAAAATGGCCGCCATTTTGAACTTTTTTGTTTCTGGTCCGATTACTTCCAAAATCGATATCTGGGGTCCCCAGTGGACTCCGATGACGAATCTGACATCAAAATTGGAAAAAATGGCCGCCATTTTGAACTTTTCTGTTTCTGGTCCGATTGCTTCCAAAATCGATAGCTGGGGTCCCCAGTGGACTCCGATGACGAATCTGACATCAGAATTGCAAAAAATGGCCGCCATTTTGAACTTTTTTGGTTCTGGTCCGATTGCTTCCAAAATCGATATCTGGGGTCCCCAGTGGACTCCGATGACGAATCTGACATCAAAATTGGAAAAAATGGCCGCCATTTTGAACTTTTTTGTTTCTGGTCCGATTACTTCCAAAATCGATATCTGGGGTCCCCAGTGGACTCCGATGACGAATCTGACATCAAAATTGGAAAAAATGCCCGCCATTTTGAACTTTTCTGTTTCTGGTCCGATTGCTTCCAAAATCGATATCTGGGGTCCCCAGTGAACGACGAATCTGACATGAGAATTTCAAAAATTGGCCGCCATTTTGAACTTTTTTGTTTTTGGTCCGATTGCTTCCAAAATCGATATCTGGGGTCCCCAGTAGACTCCGATGACGAATCTGACATCAAAATTGGAAAAATGGGGTTTCCAGTGGACTCCGGATATCGATTTTTGAAGCAATCGGACCAGTAACAAAAAAGTTCAAATAAGTGGCCATTTTTTGCAATTCGGATGTCAGATTCGTCATCGGATTCCACTGGGGACCCCAGATATCGATTTTGGAAGCAATCGGACCAGAAACAAAAAAGTTCAAAATGGCGGCCATTTTTTAAAATTCTCATGTCAGATTCGTCATTGGAGTTCACTGGGGACCCCAGATATCGATTTTGGAAGCAATCGGACCAGAAACAAAAAAGTTTAAAATGGCGGCCATTTTTTCCAATTTTGATGTCAGATTCGTCATCGGAGTCCACTGGGGACCCCAGATATCGATTTTGGGAGCAATCGGACCAGAAACAAAAAAGTTCAAAATGGCGGGCATTTTTTGCAATTCAGACGTCAGATTCGTCATTGGAGTCCACTGGGGACCCCAGATATCGATTTTGAAAGCAATCGGACCAGAAACAAAAAAGTTCAAAATGGCGGGCATTTTTTGCAATTCAGACGTCAGATTCGTCATTGGAGTCCACTGGGGACCCCAGATATCGATTTTGGAAGCAATCGGACCAGAAACAAAAAAGTTCAAAATGGCGGGCATTTTTTCCAATTTTGATGTCAGATTCGTCATCGGAGTCCACTGGGGACCCCAGATATCGATTTTGGAAACAATCGGACCAGAAACAAAAAAGTTCAAAATGGCGGCCATTTTTTGCAATTCAGACGTCAGATTCGTCATTGGAGTCCACTGGGGACCCCAGATATCGATTTTGGAAGCAATCGGACCAGAAACAAAAATGTTCAAAATGGTGGCCATTTTTTCCAATTTTGATGTCAGATTCGTCATCGGAGTCCACTGGGGACCCCAGATATCGATTTTGGGGGCACAACACGCTCTCTTCCAAAATTAATAAGATTTTTAGCCCAATTTACGCCGGGGCAACAACATGCAACAGTTGTCGCATGCCACATAATTAATAAACAAATATTTTAGCAAAAGCCAGGGCAACACGCCGCCGGGCCAACACTTTTCGCAAGTTAAATCTGATGATATGATGATATGCTACAAATTTTATTTTTGTTACTTGCGGCATTTGTTGCATGCGGCAGCCTATTTTACGCCGAGGCAACATCGTGGATAAATAAATTGCAAAGCATAATAGTGTAATATTTCCCGCGGATCGTTATCGATATTGTTTACTATACAATCACCCCCTACAACCGACCGAAAAAATTGAGCTCGTGTGGCGGTCCCGACTGAATTTCTGCCGGCAGAATTTGCGCGACTGAATTTCGGCGGCTCACGACTCACAAAATTACGCTCGTGTGGCCTCACCCTTACGACTATGGCAACAATTTGCCTTATAAAATTAGTTCCATTGAAATTCCGCAATATGGCGAGGTTTCTTATTTCTTTGGTCGGGCTTTATATTCTAGTAGCGACCCGCCCCGGCTCAACACGGGAAAATGGTTATTGTGGGTTATCTTTAAGTATATTATGCATGTATTATAAATATAAACATTCCTCTTGAATCACTCCTTCTATTAAAAAAAACCGCATCAAAATCCGCTGCGTAGCTTTAAAGATTTAAGCATACACAAGGACACAGGGACATAGGGACAGAGAAAGCGACTTTCTTTTATACTATGTAGTGATTCTATAGCCGCGATTAGACTACACAATTTGTAGGACACTTTTTCAGTTAGGTTCCTTAGTAAGGACAAGTGTGATTGCAGTAAGGCTCCGATAATTAGGATACTAACTGCAATTACACTTGTCCTCACTAAGGAACCTAACCGAAAAAGTGTCCTACAAATTGTGTAGTCTAATCGCGGCTTATTCAGTTACATACCGGCTAGCGCCTTTATACGCGATCGTTCGAAGAGCCTCGACGAGGAGTTGCCGCCGTCGTACTCGAAGTCATCGATGATCTCCTGGCCGTGGCCGATGGAGGGGTCCCAGCGCGACACCGAGATGTCGGTCGTCATGGCACCAGGCTACCGAGCCACGCCACACTCAAAGATCTGCAACAAATCATATACACACCTTATAAAACAACTGAAATGAGACAAAATTTTACATGGTGGTACCTTATATCACCGGTCAACATCTTAGTTAGATACATTTACCACGGGAAAAAGAAATAAAAATATAAAAAACTAACTTTCCGCCACGGCTCCGCCCGCGTTAACAGTTTTTCCCGTGGGAATGGGGCATTTCCGCGGTAAAAGGTGTAGCCTATGTTACTCAGGGTGAATAAAGATTTCTAATGGTAAAATAATTTTTGAAATCGGTTCAGTAGTTTTTGAGTTTATTCATTAAAACATACACACACAAAAATACAAATCTTTCCTCTTTATAATATTATTATGATTTATAATATTAGTATGATATGATGGGCGGAATTTTATGCGTATACATTGTTCAGTTACTTTGGCAAGAAGTTTGAAACTTCGTGAATTTCTTTGTAGAACACATTTTGTGTGTCGCATTCTACTTTGATCGCGAATGAATAGTGAAAAAAAAAATATTCAGACTAAATAAGTACAATCAGACAATTTTACTGGAACGCGCCGGCCTCTGCAGTCCCTGAGGTGGTCTTAGCCATACATGGCCATACGAAGAAATGTGTCGGTCACGTTTTGGGTATAAAACATTCGACACGAACTTACTGGTAGAGACAAACTTTATCGACCGCAATATCTAAACTTTGTCTGGGTGTACTAAACATGTATAGTTCTGTTCTGAATAACAAAAATGAACATATTTTATGTAATGAAATGACACAAAATTGTATCTAAGGTAATATCTTCAGCAGTATTTATGGGTGTGTGTGTAATGTTTTTCTTATTTATACTTCATTTACAAAATACACACATATTTAACAATAATTAAGTAAGCTTTACGTACTAAATATTGATAAAAATATAAATTCGTAAAATAAATTAATTCAGCTAAGACCAACGCAAACACAAGAAGCATAATTAGAAACTTGGAAACAAGCTAAAATATCGTAACAAAGTGACGTTACAAAATTACAAGATAATCCAGCCTAATCTACGAAACCTTTGCGAAACACTAATCAGATGACCAGAATAATTAATCATCAGCTGTTTTAATTACCTTGGATTCCACGCCTAACACTACAGAAAGCTAAACTGTAATTATAACAACACTAAAACATAGAGAGAAGGACTTACTTAAAGTGGAAAAAATGCATTCAAAAATGGTGGTTTGTTAGTACAAATGACATCATTGCTGGTGATAATGATAAGAGATAAGATAATATAGACTTTTCAAGAGTTTCTGCTACACCCAATCGTGGCACACTTAGCTAAAGTATTTAAAGGAAATAATACGCTTTCGAACTCTAAAAGATATAATTGGTTTTCTGGTGGTAAAAACTACTTGGTTTTCCTGCTTCTAACTAACTACATTATTAAATTTTAGTATGTATTTTCTGTCACCATATTATGCAATAAAGTTTAGTGTAAAACTATCTTGATTTAAAAAAATCCACTGCATCTTAGTCAAGTAAGCACCTAATTTCAATTCATCAGTGGTACTAATTCTCAATATCGTTTTATTCCATTTTTTTATTTTCCATGCTTTATATTTTCTGTTCATCTTTGATCATAAATTATATTATAGAAATGACGTAGTAAAAGATAGTAACCAGGCCAGAGGACACGCAAAACGCGAAACTATCATTAGTTTATGTCTGACAGTTGGATGACTCATCATGTTGTCCAAACATGGGTAGATCAAGGGCACACTTTTCAAGGACGGCCCTCTTATCTGTGTGGTTTGACTGACAAAGAGTGATGGCACGATGGTAACCTGTTATCAGAACCGCGAATGAAGATATTTATGGATTTTCTATAAGAAGTCTCTATAAAAGAACTCCAGAAGAAGTGGCCAAATACCGTGGAGCGGTATCACAGCTCATAAAATTAAAAAACTACCAATTCTGAAAACTTAAAAAAAGAGAATTTAATAATAATGCTATAAAACAAAAATTGCGATTTTAAAGAGAATAATTTATGTGTTATTTTTTTAACACGTTGTGTAAGAGTTAATCACTCGTTGTACTTAAATAAATACAAACTGTTTACGACTGTTTATTTATGGCTTACTTACGGGTTTGTAACGCGGTTTATATTCAGTTGAGCCAAATACACACTGTACAATAATACCTTGAATTTTCCAGTCAATTTTGACAACCTACAGTTGAAATGCAAATTATAAATGACTACTACCAAAAAAGGCGAAACCACATTTTATTCCCACCCCTAACTAGAAAAGTGAACCAGTCCATTCCAACTTAATTAAGAGTAGTAAACTTTATCTGCAAGTAGACGGCTAAAAGCTCGCTGTAAAATGGTTTTAAGAACTAGACTCTATACAAAAGTCAGTAAAGTACAGGTTTGGTCGCCCTCGTTAGCAAAGAATAGTCTACCACTTAGCTCAGGCCTCCAAATCTAGGCTAACGTTTCCATTTAGACTGTTAGGACGGACGTCGCAGAATAATGACGGACTATCTAACCATGACAATAGATAGAATAGGTATATAGGTAGGTAATAGGTAGGTATATTCCTCGCTCATCTTTCTAACAGTGCTCTTAGCATTTGCTTGCCTTGTTAGCATAAGATTGCGAATGTTTTAAGATAGGATTGCTAACTGCATCCTAAGCTGTCCTATTCCTTCGAAGGTCTTCTGACGGAACTCAGGTCAAAGTTTATCTATGTATTTGTGTAATGTTCACAACAATGGTTCATAATGACAAGCTAAAGTACCGGATAGTTGATTATATAATACCTACAATGAAAAAAGAAGAGCAAGATAAGGCTAGACAATAATATTTTCTGGTTGTAAAATGATCTTCTACTTTATTTCTGTTATAGTAGCACAGATGGTGTTATATGTTTACTTTATTAATATTATTTGTATGATTTTATTCTATCACTTATTGAACTCAGTACTTTCAGTTTTTTTTTCGTGAGAATATCAGAGAAGCAAAGGCGAAGGGCAAAGGCTTTACTATACGCGATAGCTACGTATCACTAAAATAAAAAAAGACAATCGCTCATAGTCATTCCCTATCGAATTTAGTCATAATCATCTGCTGCTGAAGTACGTCAGTGTATAAAGCCTCGGTCACACACAGCGATTAGTCGCTGCGAATTGGCACTCGCAGCGAAAACTCGCTCAGTGTATCAGGGCTATTCGCTGCGAATTCAATACTGACAGTGTTCCTTTTTATTCGTAGCAAATGCAATCGCAGCGACTATTCACTAAATGTGACCGACGCTTTAATAAATTGTTTGTCCATTTGTGACGCGTATGACCTTCCGACATAATGGGCAAACTGTGCCGAAGGTCTTATGGCTAGACTCAATAGGCCTATGTATGTATAGCCAAAGGCAGCGGTGTGATACAATCGACGCTGGAATCACCGTGGCCGTCTACTTACATGGCATTTCTTTAAACCTTTGTTTAGCGATACAATTTTTTCAAAATATTAATCGTTATTTTCGCCTCCTCACGTTTCCTAGGAGAACGAAATAGACAGCCAGACATCATAGTTTTGAATCAGTTTCATTAGAATTTACTGTTTATGAATGATCAAAATAGATATCACATGAGAAATCTGATCACACTCTGATCATGAGCAAGTAGCTAGCTGCTGTCAATTGAAAGATAAAATCGCACGGTGAAGTAAACAATGCATCAAAGTTATATCACTTAGGATTTATGGCCGACTTTACCATTGTATTGACGAAGCTAGAAAAGATACAAAAGAAAATAGCTAGAAGGCGTGTAACGAAGGAGATAAAATGAAATTATGAGGAAGAAACGACACGTCACGAAGATATATGTGGCGGCGATTTGGAGGATCCGGATATAAAGTATCGTACGTACTGAATGTATCTGATATTTTAGCTACGGCTATATTTCGATCTGTCTGTTGTCCAAGTTACAAAACGATAGAACGTTAATCTTCAAACGGTATGTCTGGCGGAAGATGAGCCCTATCATGATATTGCTTGAGTTTCATTTCTGAAAGTAGGTTTGCAAATAGTGTGAATCACAATAGTCTTAATTTTAAAATGTGGCACAATCAAAGATAAGATAAAATCTTTATCTGCTTAAAAGATTATAAAACAGAATTTTTTTCTTAAAGACAGTCCTTTACTGGACAACAGTATCCCAAAGGATCACTTTAACAACAAATCCTCTGATCCTGCCGTCATCCAACGGATTCCCGATACCTTTACCATACCCTGATTAGTACGATACGTCTTTTGGTATAACTTATCTGTGGTATCGTAAAATGACACCAGGCTTATTATGACCTCAACAAACGAGACGAACTAACCTATATTCAAGATCAAGAAACTCTCGACTACAACATGACGTAAACACAAACAACTGATAATAATCAAGTGAAATATTTCACGCGAACAAAAGCAATGTAATTCGGAATTCTCCTCACTTTCAGCATAGCGGATCAGTCGGCCATATCTATTTATAGTTCTATCCTGATAATTTACTATGCGAGTCACGCATGTGTTCTAGATAGACATTTTGTCTAGATTTATAATTTTATCTATTTTATTATTGGTATTTTCATATATCTGGCGACTAACAAATTTTTAGCCAACAATTTTTTTTTTATACTTCAAAAATTACCTAATGTTTGTAGCAAGGAAGTTTTGTTCGCAAATTATGTTCCTTAATCGAAATATTCATTTTGTATAATTTATCACCCTAGAACGATTGAGGTACCAGGACACCAGGTAAGTTGGATGGTAGGTATATATTATAATATCTTGAGATAATAATATTCAAATCAAACAAAAAATAAATTCTACCTCTATGATTCAAACTGATAGGTATTTTCTAATAAATACCATATTCATATTTCTATCCTATAACATTCCGATTAGGTAAGGTAGGTATAATCTAAACATAAAGAACATTCCGCAGTAAATAAAAAGACCACTTAGAAGGGTTTCTCTTTACTCTGCAAATATTTGAGGTATAACTTTTCCGTCGAGTTCCCTACTCCGGTTACAATTTGGACGCGAAATAAATGCTGGTTCTGTGTATTTTACTTACAGATATAAATAACATTGCTTTTATATTTGATAGACATAAGATTATATAGTAAATATGTTCGACAATTTGATGATTAACTAAGTACATAAGAAATACAAAGTACAAGTACAAGCCAAGGACAATAAGAATCGGGCAGAAACATTTAAAAATTATGGTGACCGAAAAATGTCCACAGAAAACGATAAATCAATTTCAACGCGTCAAAGCGTAACAATTTTTCATCTCCGTGCGATATAAAATTGTAGAATCAGCGTTCTGGCCGACACGAATCAAACAGGCAAGAAATACGGCAAAGTCGAACACGACTTTACTACTTACTATAATAGCGGCTATACCCGATAGCTACAGCTATCGCAGCGAGGGCGATGACCCCGCCAGCAGACATGGCGTCGATACCATGAGCTGCCATTACGCCGCCATAGAACGCAACCATGCTATGAAGCAAGTGGTTGGTAATTGCTGTTAAGAAATAGGGAGGCGAAAACCCTTGGGCAATCATTTTAAAAATAAGATTGTAGAACAGAAAACTCTACTCTGAAAAAAAAAAGCAAGTTGTAACTAGTTATAGTTATAGGTAAGTAACTTCTGAATAAGTTAGATAAAAAAATACTAACATCAATTACTGTTCACAATTAGGACGCAATTGTAGTCTGTCTGGCATCAAAATTTCATCGGTTAGGGCGTCTTAGCTCCCCTTAAACACCGCCATGCGTAAAATGACGCCATTGAAAACATGGGCTTTCAACCCGTGAAAGGAGATACGGTAATGTCACCACAACAAAAAAGTTCAAAGACACTGCATCGTTTAATCGTCTGTCTGAGTCAGCTCTTAGGTTAAATGGTCTATTTTGAGAAATAACCACATAGGTAACTGATGGTGCAGGTTGATTCAAATCAGGCTTACTATGTAACTCGCGTGAAGCCCGAGAAGCCGTCAAACACGACATAACGACAGAGCTAAATACTATGGCTCTCATGTCACTATTTCACGTTTGACACCTTTTCGAGCTAGTCGCGAGTCTAGTAAACCTGCTGGTGAAGCTGAATACCATTACAGAAATCAATATGACTTCGTGTCGACAGCATAGTTTGTCATTAGGAAAGAACTGGTAAATATATAGCTATCCCTGACCGCATTGAAGGCCATGATGTAGAGCTATAGGTTTTCCCGCTCCCTCACCCGTCTAGCAAACGACTAGACGTCACGCCACAACCATTATGAGGGGACGCGCGGCTGCTGTCATACATAATAAGTCGTCCAAACCGTTTTAGATTACGGATATCCTGATATGCCTTCCGTCGCGCCGAACTAAGCCTACTTGGAGTGCAACTTCGGTCCGAGTATTAAAGGCTCAGTACATCAATTTATCACGATCAAAAGTTACCGAAACTAGTTTTGTAATGGCCGAAACCAATGATAGAGCCCAATAAAAGCTTTTATCCTGCCAAGCTGTTGTGTTTAAAACTCGTCTAGTTTTTATAGCTAACTAGAAAAACGGTTTAAATACAGTTGTGGTAACTGCAGACATTGCACGTGACGTTACACAAAGAAGTGTTGCGATACTATAATAGAACAATGTAACGAAAATAAATAAAAGACGAATTAAAGTCACAAAAAGGAAACTAGGAAACATTAAATAGGAACTCTACTTAAACTCCATATAATAATCTAACATTTTCTATTAATATTAAATTGAAACAACCACCAAAAGCATTGTTTGTAAAAAATGGTATGTGCACAACCACAAAAAGAGAAGATAACCAACCATCAGAGTCGGTACTAAATGGAAATTCGAATTCTAAACAGTGAAAAGGTAACACAAGGCAGTCAGGTAGTAATTAAAATTCTCTCCCATTCAGAACGCAGGAAGCTACGTTTAAACATTGCGATTCCTATCACTGCAACCCCAAATACAAAGTCAATGGAAAAACGCTTTATATCAAAACGTGAAGGGTTCATTTTGGATTGGAATGTTGAAAGTAACAGTACATTTTTACGGCGGATGCAGTAGTAACAGTGAGCAACATTACACGGTACGTTCAAAAGCTGCCAACTAAAGTTAGTTAGTGCCGCAGTTCGAGCCGCATTACCTTTGTTTGTTTTTATAATCCAACCTTCGCTTCTTGAGCACACTTCTAAGTTTTTGTTTGGGTAACCATGAGTTCGGAAACTTTAAATAAATCTTTGTTATTCAGTGCAGATAAAGGTCAGGTAATCGGTGCACTTAAAAAAAGAAGATTATTTGAATGTCCGCAAAACTACAAGTTTAGAGCTGCATATAGATTGAGAAATGATTTTAATGCATTACGTTTTTCAAGATCAAATATATTTATAAGCATAACAAATATGAAGTGGTAATAGAATTTGGTTTGTGAGCACGATTTCCAGCTTCCGAATGACATCACAGCGGCGGCTATATTTAGAGCCATTAGCTCAGCAGAAGTGGCGGATTGAACTCTACAATCCGGCTTATTAAGAACACAGGATTTGTGAATTTTATTTACATCATTTATTGCTAATATTGCGGCTTATATTGTGCTATCAAAAGGCGAATCTATTTCATCTCAACCAATGGAAACCGCAGATTTCCCCGCACAGTTATAATGCAAATTTTTCAATTTCTCTTTACAGCTGTCCGGAACGTACTCACTGCTCATAGCAATAACAACGCTAATCTAAAATCTATCTAGATAGATATTATTCAGTCTTCGGAAAGCAGAACGAATTCAAAAGGGTACGATGCAACGAGCGAAGCAACAAACTGAATAGCAATCCTATTCTCAATTGCAAATTTAAATTTAACATCCTCTTCGAGGTTTATTGGTATTGTTAGCAAACGAAAAAGCACTTCCTTCTTTTTCATTGTTGACGAAGAATGACAGTAACTTCGAATTTCAAATTTAAATAGGAAAACTTACAAAATAAATGTATGACGCTTTTTAAAAAATGCGGTTTGCAGTTTTGAAATAAGTAACATACCTACTAACAACGTACAAGGCTGTAGACATTGCCAGTGGAC
>OX419596.1:10420544-10640652 GCA_948473455.1 Teleiodes luculella
GATATTAACAGAGGCTACAACAAAAAAAAATCAAACCATAATAAATTTGGAAAACGAATAGTGGTGGATTTGAACCCACGACCTTGTGCTTCAAAGGAAGGCGGTATAGACTCCGATTTTATATTCACATTTCAACAAAATAAGGTCTGCTTTTTTAGGCCACATCAAGTGTTACAATACATTGTCTTCCTCTTATTTCTGATACTATGATATTTAGCAAAAAATAATCCTTATGATGAAGCCTTTCGATTGGTCTGATAAAATTACAGGATGTATTTTTTCTCGTGTAGTGGGTTCGATTCCCGGTTCAACCATGTAATTATTAAAAAATGTATGAATGCAGTTTTAATAGTTTTAAATAATAAAATTAAGTCCTCTTTCAGTAAAATGTTCTATCTACAATATTTAAGGTACTTTCCCTCCATGTGGCATAGCCGTGGGACGCCCTGTATGTATATGTTACGGCTAAAGATAGATGTGGACATAAACTTAAGATTAGCCGGCAAAACTTAGGTTTATCTTTGAGGAGCGGCTAATGTTAGTTTCTTCTATCTTTAGCCGGCTAAACTTAAGTTAAGCCGCCTCCCTTCGGCTAAATATGAATAAGCAAATGAAAAATGATAAATAATGTTTTCTTTAAGGCACAATTTTTCTTATTAAAACAATCAGTCTCATTGTTCATTAGAAATACCTATTTAGGCATATAAAGATACAAAAATCAAAACAAAATAAATCTTCTTCGTTATTAATTAGGAACAAAATATTTCAAAATTGAAATTATCACTACAATTTGCATTACAACAATCAACAATTAGTTTCAATGATACCTACTAAGGTATAGAAAGAAACAATCAGCCTCATTATAAATATAAAAATTAAAAACAAACATTATTGCGCATCATCATCTCCCCTCTGACCACTTCACCCCCTCTTCGCCCGCGCGCGTCCATGGAATACATTTTTAGCCGCTTCGAGTCGGATAATGTGCAGTTTAAACGGCTAAAGATGAAATAACTCGACGCAATTTTATATTTTATCGAACATTAGCCGCTCCTCAAAGATAAACCTAAGTTTAGCCGGCTAATCTTAAGTTTATGTTCACACCTGTCTTTAGCCGTAACATATATAATGGCAAGTTGTAAGTGGTATGAGACCAGCAGCAGACTTTTACAGTTTGTTATAACATTGATACTAAAAAAAAAATCATATAATTTTTAAAAGATGCGACGCTTGTGAAGTTTAAATACGGCGAGCTCTTCTCCACAAAAGACCGCACATTTTTCTTTGCTGAACTCGCCACTAAATGTTACTTTATTTGACTTAATTATGTGATGTAATATGACCAAAAGTTAAAAATAAATGATTTCATTTTATTTCATTTTAGATAAACTTGTCACACAAGCACACAAAACATAGTCACAAATCATACAAAAAATAACGTCTCCATCCGTCGCTTCATAAAGGTATAGGGTGTAATGTTATTCACAAACAAAACTAAATAAACGGAGCATAGATCCGTTGAGCCAATAACCCAAATCTGCAGTGCAAACATATTGATCCCTAACCCCTGTAAAAGGGGATCCTGTATTTCTTATGGGCGTTCTTTCAGCAGCGTGACGTAGACAAATTGTGCTGCGCTGTTTGTGAAGATATTCTTGTAACCCGATTGTTATGACCAAAATTTTGTATGTTATCAGGTACATTATTACGATTGTTTACGGGTCTTAGTGCGAGTGTTATCAGGTAAATAGTAAATTAAACTGATAGATAACATGCATGAAACGGACAGCAAACAAGCTCCAACGACGCGCCAGCCAATCAGAGGCCGCGACGCCGCCTAGCTCAGGAAGGCGTAAGCTAGTTGCGCGCATGAAATGCACATGATAAATAGGCCCCCTGGCGGCAAAAAATCAGACACAAGCGATCTTCACCTTTCGTCGGCAAGAAGAAAACGGAGCAGCTTCCAGCCTTCAGATCCAGATTTCAAGAAATTCAAGATATTCAAGATTTCGCAAGAATTTCGCAAGATTACAAGATTTGCAGCAAGCAAGATTTCCTTCAAGATTTCCGTGTATAAATCAAGATTTTTGTTGTAAATATTGTAAATACGCTAAGCTCAGAATATATCTTATGTTTCAACTTTTTTTTTATTGGTCTTTTGGTATTTTGAGCGTCAACAACTGGTCCTTCGAGCCGGATCTCGAAGGACTGGAAGCGTATAGAAGCAGTCCGTCTACTACGAAGAAACCGTCCGTCAACTACGAGGGAATCGTCTGCCACCATGCCTATGAAGACGAGGAGCATGCTGGATTGCGAAGACCGGCCGGAACCAACGACGTCTCAAGAAACGGAAGCAACCGTGCGTCAAGAGCACTCTGCTGCGCTACACGGACCCGCCGCTACGCCCTACGAGAAGAGGGGCGCGGGGGCCGTCGGGCGGGGTGAAGGGGGCGCGGATTGCGGGGCGTCGCGTCGGTCAGTCAAGACTACGGCAACCAGACAACTAAGGGAGCGGCAGGCGAACCTACAAGCTGAAATCAAACTCGCAGAACTACGTCGCCGTGATCTAGAGCTGCAAGAGGAGATCGTACGGAAGAATCTCGCACTGGCGCTATCTGAGATCGATAGTGAAGACGGCGGCGACGAAGTTGAAGAGAAGCGAACGCAACAGAATGCAGCTGCGACGGACGCATGGATACGCTACGGGCAACGGTACCTGGAAGGGAATCCGGGACCGACCCCTCCGATGCCGACCATCACTCGCTCACCTGACGACGACGTGGGCGGAGCAATGGACAAGCAACAACGAACGCGGTTCGAAGATGAGCGCCGTCGCCTGCAGACTCCGAACGAAGATGAGAACAAGGACGAACACCGACGAAGAGCGCGATCGACAACGCCTGGGCGGTCACGGGACAGGGGACTGGAGCGGCTCGCCGAAGCATTAGAGGAAGTCAGCCGAGCAAGACCGCCGCCACGTCAAGCACAAGATCTACCTACGTTCAGCGGGTTAGCGGAAGAATGGCTGCCGTTCAAGGCCGCCTTTCGGGACTCCACTATCCTCTACAAGTACTCCAAGGCGGAGAACTTGGCAAGACTACGCGGCTGTCTACGTGGTCAGGCGAAGCAAGCAGTCTCAGCGCTGCTCTACACAGCAAGCAGTCCCGAGATCATCATGCGCACATTGGAGCAGCGATTCGGCCGACCGGAAATCCTCATCGACAAGACGATGGAAGAGCTGCGAAGACTACGGCGACCGGGGGATTCAGCATACGAGCTAAACGACTTCGCTGTGAAGGTTCAAGACTTGGTCTCCGTGCTGGCTACAATCGACGACCGCGGCTACCTGGAGAACCCGATGCTGACACGAGAAGTCATCACTAAGCTGAGCCGACACGAGCGAGCAAGATGGTGCCAGTACGCTGAAGAAAAGGGAGATCGCAACATGGCACCGATCTTGGTCCTGTCGGAGTTCCTGATGATGGAAGCGGACTACGCACTGAAGCACGCCTACGAACCTGCAGCACCTACGACGCTACCCCGTGCAACAACAACGATGCCTGCGCGCGCCTCGCCGGCACCTTATAAGAAGATGGAAACACCGAGACGCACCGAACGACGGCCACGTGACGCTGCATACACGACAACAGACGAGCGGACTACGAACGCACCGTCGTGTCTATGCTGCGGCGGGCCACACAGCGTACCGGAATGCAGCAAGTACCAGCGAATGACTGTCAACGAGCGCTGGCAATGGCTGAAGGATGAACGCGTTTGTTTTAGATGCGTAAACAAACGCCATCGACGCTTCGCTTGCAAGGCGAAGAAATGCGGCAAGAACGAGTGCAACCTACCTCACCACGCGTCACTTCACATGGGCAGCCCGCCGCCACAGCAGCCAAGGACCACAGCTGCGACCGAGCCACCACCAAACGAAGAGGAAAGCGTGATCTCTGCCTCCGCCACGACAACACCGGAGCGAGGAGCGGTTCTTCTGAAGGTGTGCCCGATTGTGATCAAAGGGCCAACGGGACTGGAAGTGAACACCTACGCACTACTGGACGAGGGATCTACGGTCACTCTAATAGACGAAGAGCTCGCAGAGAAGATAGGCGTCGATGGACCAACAAGCGCGATGCACATACATGGAGCGACAGCACCGCAACGCGAAGCAGCAAGCAAGCGAGTGAAGCTGCTAGTACGAGGGAAGAGCCAGCGGGACATTCACGAAATCAAGGCCCGCACCGTGAAGAAGCTAACCCTTGGACGGCAACACGTGATGGAAGACTGCCTGCGCTACGAACACCTGCGGGAGCTGAGCACAACGGACGTCTGCTACGAGTACGCATGGCCTCGCGTGCTCATTGGCGCCGACAACTGGCACCTCATCGTGTCAAGAAGACTACTCCTCGGTCGACCCAACGAACCGATCGCGTCTCTCACCGAGCTAGGATGGGTCATCCACGGAACGGTGCCCCCTCCACTCAGCGCGACCGACGATCAGCACATCGTGTTGCACCTACGACACGAGCCGAACGAGCGAAGCCTAACAAGAGACGAAGAACTACACGAGAGGGTCAAGGCGCACTTTCACATAGACGCACTGGGGATCACTACGAAGACGAAGCTACCTGAAACGGACAAGAGAGCAATGGAGATCTTCGAGCGCACCATCAAGGCAGTCGACAACCGCTACGAAGTTGGACTACCGTGGCGCACCGACGATGTCGAGCTGCCGCCGAGCTACGCTATGGCGCTACGAAGACTCAAGACAATCGAGAAGAAAATGGAAGCTTCAAACGATTTCCAGCAAGCCTACGCAGCGCAAGTAACCAACCTGATGGAGAAGGGATACGCCGAGCGCTGCACCGGCCCTGAAGGAGACAGCCCACGAGCATGGTGGCTGCCGCACTTCGCCGTGACGAACCCGAACAAGCCAGGAAAGGTGCGGCTTGTCTTCGATGCTGCAGCCAAGAGTCACGGGACATGCCTCAACGACGCGCTACTCGACGGGCCCGACCTGCTGCAATCACTGCCGGGCATACTGTTCCGGTTCCGCGAACATCGTGTGGCGATAGCAGCGGACATTCGCGAGATGTTTCTACGCATCAAGATACGCGATGAAGACCAACCAGCACAGATGTTCCTATGGCGAGAGGATCCGGCGCAACCACCGACCAAGTACAAGATGACTGCGATGATATTCGGCGCACGAAGCTCACCGTTCCTGGCGCACAGCGTGCGCGACTACAACGCGAGGCAACACCGGGGGGAGTTCCCGCGCGCACACTACGCCATCACCCGCAGCCACTACATGGACGACCTGGTCGACAGCTACGAGACCGCCGAAGAAGCCAAGACCGTCGCGAGAGAAGTACGAGAAGTTCACGCTCGCGCCGGCTTCACCATAGGAAGCTGGTACTCCAACGACGACGACGTGCTGCGCGAACTGCCCACCGAGCTACGAGCCGACGCGACGGGTCGGCAACTAGGACAGAGCGCGCACGACTACGAGAAGACGCTGGGAATCAAGTGGCACGCTTCAACCGACCAGCTAGCCTTCAACACAACGCTGGCACGCGTCCACGACGAAGTACGGCGAGGGCTACGCACACCGACGAAGAGGGAGGCGTTGAGCGCGGTTATGTCCGTATTCGACCCGCTCGGCCTTCTTAGCTACTACACCGTACGAGCGAAGATCCTGCTACAACGAATATGGAAACTGAAGACCGGGTGGGACGAAGCGATTCCTGAAGAAGTGGCCCACGACTTCGAGAGGTGGCTTCGAGCTATGGACGACATCGGCAGCCTGCATCTCGACCGCTGCTACCATACGGGGGGAGCTGCCATCACTAACAAGCAACTCCACGTGTTCTGCGACGCGAGCGAAGACGCCTACGCTACAGCGGCTTACTGGCGAATAGAAGACAGCAGCGGAAGCGTCAAGATCGCCCTCGCCGCAGCCAAGGCCCGGGTAGCACCACTACGACCACAGAGCATCCCGAGAATGGAACTGCAGGCGGCACTGATCGGAGCCCGCCTAGCCGCGACGATCATTCAAGAACATCGCTGCACTGAAAAAAAAAATTGATTACATTAATCAAAAAAATGATTGCGTCTAACAAGAAACTTGTTACAATACGAGCGTATAAAGTAATATGATTATGGCGATAAAGCTATGTTGATTAAATAACAATCAAGTTGTCTTTATGAGATAAAACAAGTAAATTGTTGAACCTAATATGATCAAATAAATATAACCAATCAAGTTTGGTTATTATAACAATGATTTCTGCTGATTGAAGTTATAATGAACTTGATTAAGGTTATCAAGTATTTTAAGTAGTTTCAGATAAAATTGCTTTATGCTAGCTATCAAAGGACCTGATTATTGTGAATATGAAAACTTGATACATTTGATTATGTTCCACATTAGAATCATATATTTAGATGTTTACTTCTGTTATATAACTTGTTTCGCTTTATGAAGCTGTCTTTATTATTTGAATGAAGATAAGTATTAATATTTAATAAGATTTTTTTTTTCAATGTAATCAACACAATTGATTGAATGTAAAAATTAATAATTGTTAAGTTATTCAAATAACTTGTTTAAAGCTATAAAGTACTCTTATTGGGACTATCAAGAAACGTGTTTATTTTTTTATTATATAGGGTCTAAATTTACGTTTAGATGCAGAATGTCCAAGTTGCAAAATGTCCAGCGGGTGCAAAATGTCCAGGTCGCAAAAGGTCCAGGTTGCAAAATGTCCAGGTTGCAAAAGGTCCAGCTTGTAAAATGGTAATAATAAGACATTCTGCTGCATCTAAAGGAAATATAACTTATGCTACTATTATGAAACAAAAAAATTAATAGCATAAGTTATATTTCCTTTAGATGCAGGTCTTATTATTACCATTTTACAAGCTGGACATTTTGCATCCTGGACCTTTTGCGATCTGGAACTTTTGCGACCTGGACATTTTGCACCCGCTGGACATTTTGCAACTTGGACATTCTGCACCTAAACGTAAATTCGTTTTAATAGTTACGTTTCTTATAACTAGTGATGGTGCTGCTCTACAGGTGTTTGGGTACGTACTGCGCTCACGCTTTAAAAGGAACGCAGTACTTTTCCTAAAATCCTGTGTCAGCAGATCACTTGTCAAAAGAAACATATTTATCAATTTTTTATATAAAATGATAATGTCAGAAATGTTATTAAAAAGTTTTATTCATGGTTATTAATAACTGTTTAGAGATCAACATTTTTCCTTATGCTAATTTATGAAATATATAGGTATGTTTAGAAATCAACAGTTGTGTAGGTATAATATATCTAAATTGAACAATAGTCTCATAGAGAGGAGGTATCCCACGATCATTAAAGGAAGAAGGTGAGCGTCAGAATGGCTGGTTGTCTGTGGCGTGGGTCTATGAGAGTTGATACAATAATTGCTTATATTTGCTTCATAGAATAAAAAATTGCTACATATGATATATATTTAGAAATAAGACTTTTTTTGACCAGCGATCCTGATGTTTGGTTGGCTGGTCACCTCCTAGTTTGAAGCCCAGCATGCAGTATTTCCCGAAATTTATTGCGTCAATAATTGCTTCATATTTACTTCATTTATCTATTTTAGTTGTAACTTCAAACACTTTTTCTTGTAGACACTTTTCCTTGGGATAATTATTTAAATGATTGCTACATCTTTTATTTAACGTACGATTGAAGTTACACTTCAAATAGACAAATGAAGTAAATATGAAGCAATTATTGACGCAATAAATTTTGGGAAATACTGCACGCTTGGCTTTAAACTAGGAGGTGACCAGCCAACAAACATCAGGATAGCTGGTCAAAAAAAAAGCCTTAAATTATATCACATGTAACAATATTTTGTTCTATGAAGCAAAATAAGCAATTATGAAGCAATTATTGAATCAACTCTCATAGACCCACGCCACAGACAACCAGCCATTCTGACGCTCACCGAAGAAGTATTTTTATATTGAAAATATCAAAAACAATTTAAAAAAAAACCTTTAGTTATACCTTGTAAATTGTAAATCAATAAGAATCATAATATATTTGCACCTTGTAAATGGCATGATCGTGGGATACCTTCTTGTAGAGAATACAATCCCGGGATCCCGAATATGACATCACTCATAACATAACATAATATTTGTGTTCATAATAAACAACCCTATACAAATTAACATAACATGCTATTTGTATTTTTTAATAATAATAGTCAAGTTTTATTCATGGTTATTAATAACTGTTTAGAGATCAACATGTTTCCTTATGCTAATTTATGAAATATATAGGTATATTTAGAAATCAACAGTTGTGTATAACATATCTAAATTGAACAATAGTCTCATAGGAGGTATCCCACGATCATGAAAGGAAGAAGGTGAGCGTCAGAATGGCTGGTTGTTTGTGGCGTGGGTCTATGAGAATTGTTTCAATAGTTGCTTATATATGCTTCAGTTTTCCTTGGGATAATTTAAATGTTTGCTACATCTTTTATTTAACGTACGATTGAAGTTACACCTAAAATATGAAGCAATTATTGACGCAATAAATTTTGGGAAATACTGCACGCTTGGCTTTAAACTAGGAGGTGACCAGCCAACCAAACATCAGGATCGCTGGTCAAAAAAAGTCTTATTTTTAAATATATATCATATGTAGCAATTTTTTATTCTATGAAGTAAATTTAATATAAGCAATTATTGAATCAACTCTCATAGACCCACGCCACAGATAACCAGCCACTCTGACGCTCACGGAAGACGTACTTTTATATTGAAAATAACCTTTAGTTGTACCTTGTAAGTTGTAAATCAATAAGAATCATAATATATTTGCACCTTGTAAATGGCATGATCGTGGGATACCTTCTTGTAGAGAATACAATCCCGGGATCCCGAATATGATATCACTCATAACATAATATAATATTTGTGTTCATAATAAACAATCTTATACTAATTAACACAACATGCTATTTGTATTTTTTAATAATAGGTAATAGTCTCATAATTTTTGTGTTAACAATCAACAACCTTATACTAATATACATTTAACAGTAGCTATACTATATGGGGAGGGAGACCATATTTTTGCGCCACCTAAGTACGTCTCAGAAAATAAATTTCTGTGATTCTGTCCGGATTTTAAAGCAGAGAGGGAAGGGCACCAAGTACCCAAGACCACTGCGACTGGAATAATATATTTTCAGCGCGGGAAAATATCTTATTCCCACGGGAAAAAAACTAGGCCGCGGGTAAAACCGCGGGGCGGAAAGCTAGTTTATAATGAATTCTTCTTCCTTGACCGGTACATTCAAATTGACATGCAACACAGCATGAGACACCAAAAAACAGTTTAGTTTCATGAGCAGGTTCAACCCTTAAAAGGGATGCAATATTTTCGTTTAGGTGCAGAATGTCCAAGTTGCAAAATATCCAGCGGGTGCAAAATGTCCAGGTCGCAAAAGGTCCAGATCGCAAAAGGTGCAGGTTGCAAATGGTCCAGGTTACAAAATGTCCTGGTTGCAAAAGGTCCAGCTTGTAATAAGACCTGCATCTAAAATTATTTATTAAAATGTCAAAAATTATCTATATTATTATTATTACCATTTTACAAGCTGGACCTTTTGCAATCTGGACATTTTACAACTTGGACCTTTTGCGATCTGGACCTTTAGCGACCTGGACATTTTGCACCCGCTGGACATTTTGCAACTTGGACATTCTGCATCTAAACGAAAATTTTATATAGCATACTGAAGTTTTGGTCTGGGGTATTTAGGAATAACCGGTCACTAAACACTTACTATCTGCCAATTGGATAAGTTCTTTGCAACTAGCATCTTTAGACTTCTTTTCTTTCAAGTCTTATTAATGTTTTTTTCGTCCCGGGAAAGATCAAATAGAAGTTGTTTTGTTCTTCAGGGTAACAGGCATTGAAGTCTTCTTCGAGCTGTAACAAAAGGTTTTTTTTTACATTTTTGTCGAGTAGAGGGCGTCAGGTAAGCCCTTGTTGTCCCATACAATTTGGGGCTTGGTTAGACCCGGGCTGAATTGTGCCTAGAATTATCTGAGTCCTTGGTTCATTATGGCTTTATCTCGTCCAAGCCCAAAATTGATAATGTCAAAAAGTGTTTGTAATGGCGCGTTCTACACCTCGAAAATGAAACAAAAAAATTTAAAACATCAAGTCCCAAATCCGTCGGTCTTATGATGGGAGATTGCTAAGCGAATGAAATCAAAATTAAGTATCTTATTTACACCAGATACCTACTAATGTATATCCTTGAGGTTTTTGTAGAGCAGGATAATCTTTAAAATATTGTTCAATTGAATATTTAGATTCTCTTAAATCTTTGCCACGTTTTTGTAAAGTCCCTTTCCATTTGGCTAGGACTAATGTCCAAGGATCTGAGCTGCTTTTGAGCCACGTTATATCATCATCTTCGCTGTTGGAGTTTCTAGTATTAACACTCAGAGCAGTCAGTGGAATAGGTCGTGGTAATACTTTGACAGGTTTATGAGGAGTTGGTGATTTCTTTAGTTTGTCTAGTACTCCATGTTTTTGATACTTCCTTCTCAAGTTAAGTAATTGACTGATTAGTTTTCCTCTGGCTTGGTATGTCACACCTTGCGCAGTGATGCATGCTGGAATGTAATAAGTTGTATCCGCTCATTTGGGAAAAAATATTTTATTTGTTTACTCCAATTATGATAAATTTCTTTGGTGATCTTATCATTTTTATGGCTCTTCAGTATTTGCTTGCAAATAACGCTAGCTAAAAGATCTCTGGATTGTTCATTATCTAATGATTTTCCGACAAATTTTAGGAGACCTGATGCTTCGAAATCTTCCTTGAGTAACTTCAGTAAGCTCTGTAAAAAAAAAACAAAATAAAACCATTATTCAATAAAATTAAATAAACAGTAGGTATAGGAAATGGGTCAAAGAGTCAATGTCAGGGCGGGGTGTGGTGGAAGTTGTGGCCATGAGACTTCAAGAAAATAATAAAAATGGATTTTATTTCCTTTATTCCCATACCTTTAATCGCCACTAGTGTGTATAAAAAGTCACATATGACTTTAGAGGCGATGCACAATTTTTTTTGTCGAGCTATAAACTTGGTCCCATACAACAATTTCATGAACCTAAACGCTAGACTTCAGGAACAAAACCATCATACATAATTACAGGGTGTAGACTTTGTACTGTTCTTATTTCACATGCAGTAAAATATTGTGTAGTTTTATATACAATACAACAAAACTAATTTTACAAGATAATTTTGTATGTCTCACAAAATATTTTGCAATATTAACCAAATTAATACTTATGTTTATGTATATGTGTGTTGTTTTTATGGGCTAAATGATTATCTATCTATGTAGGTATTTAAGAGTTACAATGGATCTTTGCGTGTTTAACCAAACATGAGCTTGGCTGTACCTACAATACAATACAATACAATACAATATACTTTATTGACAAATTACACAGCATACAGAAAACAACACAGAACAAAACAGAAGTGTCAAAAGGCGGCCTTACCTACCACTTATCATCAACTAACAAAAAAGAAGTATGAAAGAATTAATACTTACATTATTAAATCAAGGTTGGGGGATGTTTTTGATTGCTCTGCCACTACCACATGCACATCAGCTGTTTCTGTTTTTTCTTCAGCATTAAAGTTTTGAACTGTAATGTCCTGAAATAGATTAAATTACTTAAAACCAATTACTTACAAATATTCTACTACGCAGTCAAGTTACAGACCTCATGGTTATCATGGCATTTGTAAGCACTAACTAGCCTGTAATACCATAACTTGTGGGTGTTATGCTGACTAGTAGGTAGGTATTACCTAATATTATTATTTAGTGAACAGAGACTGGTATCAAATGGACAGCCCAGAAGACATTGCAACCTAAGAACCCTTTATTCATATAGGTACATTTTTTATTTATAGATTTATTGACTATATTGCACTGCATACTAAGTTCTAAGCTGACCTACATAAGTATAGGTACTTACCAAACCAAACCAAGGCACTGTAACTAGGTTAACTTTATTCAATAGTACCTACATTATCTACTTACTACCTAATTCCTGTACAGGTAATACCTTTACATATAGGTACTTACACTCAGACTTATAATATCTAAATTACTGAAGTCTCCTCCAGGTAGACTCATATTACTGTCCATTGTGGTGTTGATGTTCGGATTCCATTCTTTCCAGTTCCGTATAAATAAGGTTCTAGGTCCTAATGGTGGAATCAGCTCTTTAATATCTTCCGGGGTAAGCGCAGAAAGCGCCTGCAGATTTATTTCATTTTCTGCAAAATAATTGTTGAATCAACTGACAGCAACAACAGCAGCTGCCGGCACACTACCGCAGAACAGGAGCAGTAGCGGTCCAGCCTTACCGCTTCGTGTGGCAGGATTCATATTATATAGGTACAAACTCCTAAGATACAACTTTTCCTGCTACCGCTCCTCTACTGCACCGTATGCGTACCTACCGCCTACAGTGTGCTGGCACCAGTCTTTGCTACTTAGATGAGTAGGTAGGTAGGTCTCACACCTAAAGTAAGTAGATAAATAGCTAGTAAAGAATAATGGTCGCATAAGACAGGTAGGTATGTAGGTACTTACTGATAAAATTTTCTTGTAAATCTAGGAGGCCACAAGCCACAAGGATTCGGACACAGGCATATATACAATAAACATAAACACAGTACATTATAAACTTTAAAATCCGGACAAAATCACACAACTATTTTCTGTGACGTACTTAGTTTTCTTACGTGGCGCTCTCGCCGGCCGATTCAAACAAAATGACAAGTTTCGACATGCAACGGTTCGCGACGCTTCGAGTATGTTTACATTAATCAACTAGCAGTATACAATCAAACTAGACAATGTTTGTATTAAAAAACCGACAAAATTCAATTTAAATAAAAGGGTAATTGTTTTTAATATTCTTGCGTTATACCATGAAACAAAATTTACTTGATCTATTATAATATGATTTCATTATAAAAACATTCAACTGTATTATAAAACTAAACATTTAACTTGATTGACTTTTTCGCTTCGGGTATGTTTACATTAATCAACTAGACAATGTTTGTATTAAAAAACCGACAACATTCAATTTAAATAAAAGGGTAATTGTTTTTAATATTCTTGCATTATACCATCAAACAAAATTTACTTGATTTATTATAATATAATTTCATTATAAAAACATTCAACTTTATTATAGAACTAATCATTTAACTTGTTTGAAATTTTGATAATTTCGGCTTTATTGAAACAACAAACAATTAGTGATCATTTTTTGCAAGTTTATGATTGCTTCATTCATTTTTTTTTCTATCAAGTAAAATGCCATACTTGATTGGCTCGATTTCTCTCAGTGTATATTTCTACAGGTTTGTACAAAACCCTCGATCGGCTAGTCCGACTCGCACTTGGCCGGTTGTTTTTTTGTTAGTAGAGCTTGTTTTGCGAATCTTTTGTAGTCCCCTACGCTGCGCTCACGAACGTTGCTATACTTTAAATAATTAATTGCACATTATAAATAGTCAAATTTACAAGCTGTTACAAGTTTTTTAAGGGATCAGGATAAAGACTTTTTAAAGAAATTTTAAGTTTGGATTAAAAGATATACCAAGTGTATACTTCTAAAAGATGATTTAAACATTAAGAAATAAAATAGCCTTTAATAAACTGGTACCTGTTGCCTGTTGGAGATGGAATGCACACGACTGCTTTTTTGAGCATTCACATTATAGAAAACACTCAATATTTCGAGTGCTCCGTTGAGGTTTAAAAACAACCATAACTTTTACTTATATCCCTACTGGATTTTTTTTGTAGTGTTTGTTTTTCGAGTTTTTTTGCCATCCCCTACGCTGCGGTGACGAACGTTGCTGAACTTTAAATAATTAATTCTACGATTAAAATAGTAAAATTTATATTTACTGTTAATGTTTTTAGAATGGGAATTAAATGTGCTTTCGGGCAGTGTTTTTTATAAACCATGTTTACTACAAAAAAAATTAAAATATGAAGGGTTGTTTGGATTTTGTTACTACTAAAAGTTTACAATTTTAAGTATTACGACATATTTTGCTACGGAACCCTAAAAAACTGGTATGGGGAATGAATTGGGCATCATCTAGTTACCTGATAACGACACCAAACTTGACCTAAAGCTCCAAACAGATCCGCCAGAATTTTTTTTCTGAGCGCTGGGAACTCTGTACTTTGACCCCCCCTCCCCCCCACCTGTCGCGGGGTCATGACTGGCTACCGGGCGATTTTAGCTCAGGTGGATGTGTATAACATTCGGACCAAAGGGCATTGCTTCACCCCAAAATGTATACCTTTCCATACAAGCATGCCCATAAGAGACCGGACTACAAGGCTGTAGACGTTGCCAGTGGACTGCATCGCCTGAGAGAATTTTAAACTTTAATAATGCAAAGCCAAGGAGAACACATTGCATATTTTATAAAGCAGAACAGGAGACAAAAACGACGATAGGAAGAGTAGAGCAATTGAATAAGGTTTCCATTGCAGATCCTACATCCTCCCACAGGCTCGTCGTTGCTAGCGGACGAACTAACAGGCACTTCCCATGCTGGTGCGCGGACGAATCTATTAACCCAAATAAACCACGCCCGGGTCGCGTGAGTTTCGTAGATAAACTGGAAAATTCATTTCTATTATGTAAATTAGACGTCATTTAATCTAAAAGATGCAGGATCAAAAACGATAATATACAAAAACGTTAAAATTTTCGGCACTGAATTATACTAGGGAAGGTTCACCGATCACGCACGCCATGTAAAAATAGACTAAAAAGTATACCTGTCTCTACAGTATTACTTCACCTAATTAGTTGACCAGCGAACGATCCCTTCACGTGAACTCCCCCTGACGCGAACCACAACAACGTTATAGATAATATAAACAGTGCGTGCGCTGACACGAAACATTGCGCCTCGGCAGAAACAAAGCCAAGGGATATCCGGTCCACATCACGCAGCTCATCATTCAGCATGGAGAAAGCTATCATTACCTACCACATTTGACGTGATCATTGACAGACGCCACGAATAGCAGCCGCGAAAAACTACGACCAAATTGACCAATCAAAATTTCTATTGTCATTCATACCGTTGCTCTTTGATTCTCCCTGTTCCAAGAAATTTCATTTAAAATGGCGTATAAATTACTTTCTCACAAACGTTCGTATGACTTCAGATTCAAAGCCACAATGTGACTAATCCCATATCCATCAACAAACCACATTTCGAGTAAACATAACGTATCATTCGCAAATGGAGCAAATATGACACACAAAAGGATTAGTGTGTAGGTTTTGCCACCCTGTGGTGAGACCCCACGCCACCTAGACGGGGTGACTGGCAACACCCTAGCGCACTGACCGGAGATTGGATGTAATATATAACTCACGCCTATATTAGGAGAGACCAATAAAATTCCTTCAACGTAAATTCTCGGAAGGTAAAAGGAAATTATATTACCTATCGAACAGACTGCGGGAGTTGCGTTATTTACCTTTATCTTGAGAAGACTATGTCGCCAAGAGTTTAAAAATGATACTCGAAGAGGCGAAGAGATAAACGAATATTCCTTCCGTTCTGAGCAAGATTTACGATCAGCACTCAAAATCCCTTCTCCGCTGAAAGTACTTAAAGGTAGATTGCAAACACGCATATTTTTAGCTTCCCACGAACATTGTGCCGGAGATTTGAGAATACTCAAAACGAGGCCAATCATTTCAACGTTTTACGACTCCCAGTTAATGTAGGCGAATGGACGATACTAGACGGTTTACGACCATTCGCGGACTTTCCGATCTAATTAAACTACTCAGAAAGTACCTTGTTTATCTAGGCGTTTTATAGGGTTTACTTCGGTCTACTTTCCAGTGTTACCAACTTCGAAAACAAGATTTATTTTCTGTGATTTGTTTTCATTTTTATAACAAGATCATCGCCAAAAATAAAACGCGATAACATCATTGCGTTGGCCAATACCATCATAGGGTAATATAATGCATTATTTATTGTTAGGAGGATGATGCGATTGGACTTTCCTGTCTTCTATCACGAGCTGTCCAATCTTCCAATTCGACATAAGCATCATCTGTTTAAATAGAATCCCGTCATATATGAGAGTGAACGACTAAGGAGGGGGATATGCAACGGAGCTAGAGTCAATTAGTTTAGTGCGTGGGTGGCGCTCATTCGAAACGATGCAGGGCTGGCAGAAATCGTAAAAAAATACAAAACAATAGAAAAAAAGAAATAACAATATACCTACAATGCACCCACCTACCTAAAATGTTGAATGACATAAATACGGACTAGCTATTAACAAGTGCTTTGATAAGATATTAGATAACAATGTAGTTAAACGATTGATTGACCAATGGCTGTTTGTACTTATAGATTCTTTCACAGGTAAGAAATTTTAATACTAGAATTTGTTTACACTTGAAAACCCTATTCAATACGAGCGAGCTCTGTAGGAGGATGCGCCTAATTTGTTGCCAACCAACGTACTTTACAACGTAACCTTTCATAATCGGTACTGACATTAAATTCACAACTCGGAATTCAAGGTAGGTGACGAGTACTTACTTTAACACCAACAGGAGCCGCATAGTACAGTACTTTTTTTTTATATTTGGCACTAGGTTTATTTCAATGAGTACTTCGTCAAAATTCGCTAAGCTCTACGTGACTCTCCACTATAATAGCATGTTTATTAGTACTGGAGTTACTAGTCGCACACCGTCGAAATATTTTTTATTGTGTTGCTTTCGCTTCAATCGCGTGATCCACTTTATTTAATTACCTGCGAAATAGAACTTTATTAATGTTGCGGTTATGTAGAGTATGAGAGGTAAATTCGATATTCCCCTCCGCTCCCTCCGCTACACTGATTGAGTGTAAACAAAATCGAAGCGGGTGCCATGACGCAAATGCTATTTTGTATGGCGATCGCACGTCGCTTGACCGATATTGCTTATTGTTCTAAATAAACCCTGGCGTCAACCGTATAGTCATGCAGAACGAATCCTCCGAAGAATTCGCGACGGTCGAGCGAAGCGTAAACTCGTAAACGGACGCGTATTGAGTTGGCAAATGACCGCGAAACCGCTATCTCTGAGGGATTTTTATCGATTCAGAAACTTCAACCAATCAATACAGAATAGACAATAAGGTGTGAGTTTTGCACGTCTATTATATCGTGGCTGCAGGATGACATAAGCGGGGTGACGTCACCGCGCACGGCGGCGGCGCACAGTGCGTCGTCCCATACAGATAAGTAGAATTTCTAACTACGAGATAAAATATATATAACTACCCACAAATAATCATTATTATCTACTGCATTCAATGACACATAAAAATACATTCGTTCTTTGAACGTCTTCTCAGTTATTCACATCAAAGTAAGAAGTGTTTAAAAAACGAATATCGTTGTTACGAAATGTAGTATAATTTTACCCACAATAAATACGTTTTATTAGTAAATGGTCGTAGTTATTACAGATTTTCAAAATGTCCAATGCAACGTTAGGTATATACATTTCTTAATAAGTTTTTAATTGTTATTTCATTTAAAATTAAAAAAGATATGAGCTTTAAGCTTTGGGTTCAGAAATGCAACGTAAAATTTAAAATACGATTAGATCTTTTGAAGGTTTACTAAAATAGCCCTAAAATGCCCTTGTTACTTTTTATTTCATCTTGTAGCTTAATAATTTTACTATCTGACTATGTAAGTTTTATTCTGCGCAGCTCTGCGCTAGTATTTTTATTTTTTATTAGTAGTGCGAGAGGCGACAATTAAAAACAAAGATCTTTTCGAGGCATGATTTTCGGCTAATAAATCTGATAAAAAGAAAAATATTTATAGTAAATTACTGGTATTATTTGAGCATTAGGACAACCTTGAAGAGGCTAAAGAGTGTTTTGATAGAATTATTCACTTTTTTTCTCTCAAAATGGACGGATACTGACAAAATAAAGCTCGTTCTTACGAACAGCGATTTTTGAAAGATTGAGTGGCATGAATTGGAGTAAGAGGTGCTGAAAATTAAACATTGCATAATATTCGCAAGAAACATGAAATAAAATGAAATTTATAAGTTTAGTCGTTATATATAGTTACGGATCCACTAACGACGGAAATACCGCGTGGCGATTTTTCTATAACGCCGAATTAAGTTCTGAGATTACTGGAATAAGCAGGGATCTCATATTTAGTTTCGGGTTAATTTTACGCGTCATTGCTAGTGGAAAGAAAAATGAGTAAATCTTCCCAATTACTTGATATTACAAAACAGATGTACTTAGATTTATATCATTGGTACTATACTCTAAAGATATAATAAACCAATTCGACATTCCTATTCTACAATTCGCTGAAGACGACTTAATAGCAAGGCACATAGAGATTCGAAAGCAATGTTTGATGCATAACAGAAAGTCTTCAAGAATAAATACATATAAATATTTAAAAACCGCGCTTTTCACATCTGAGCCTTAGGTACATATCATCGAAACGTTGCGTAACCTCCACTTACTATGATGATTTTACGGGTTATGAAAATTATATCTCTGAAGATTTTTCTACTGAAAATATTGATTAAGTATTTTTTTATTCATAAATTTTCTTTATTACCGTTTTTTTTTTATTGGATAAGTTTTGCATATTTCAGTTATTATTATTTTTTACGCGGAATTATAAAGCTTGTTTTATTTAAAAGTATACACTATTGATAAGTTAACGTTTAAATACCTGGATATTATCAGTAAGAAAGTTGCCTCGAGTTGCGATACCTAAGATACCTACTTTAGATATTCATCGTACATAACTACATGCATACTATTTATGTAACATACCCTTAAATCAAAGAAAGTGATAAGGGATACTCATTACATTCAATAAACAAGTCAATATTAAGACTATTTATCAGCTATGACTTTTTTCCTAATTTCCCATACTGACGACCACCTGACGACGCACTGTGCGGCGGCGGCTTCGAAGGCCGGCAGCAATGTTTGTATGTGTTACGGCATACTGAGACCGGTTAGCGGTTGTAACCCCGCGATACATGCACCTTCTTGACACACACTCGCCTGACGCATCACGAGATATACTTTCCAAGAGGAAAACAACCGCGCATGTGCAACACACGCAGTCGCTGCAATTACAATAGGGTTCAATTGACGGGAAATTTAACCCCAACATCCAGAATTGAAAAGAGTCCCAGACTCCCTGAAGCGAGTATATTACATCAGTGATTCAATTTCTTATCCCCTTGCGTAAAGAACTCGAGGTTATTGAGTTCTTGTAAGCAAGGGCGCCATATGCAGCGGCCACGCCTACTACACAAGTGTGTGTTACTGGTACGGTACGATGAGATCGAGCGATGACGCTATCTCCTCATTTAGGTCAATATAACTCGCGCCGGCTATAAAAATACACAGATTATAAAACACTGCACACTTGGCGCGGACCTGGCTATTGTTTCACAGACACGCCATGTGAAATGTTGACGGTGTTGATAATGCAGGGCAGTAAGTAATATAAGCAAACATAACACTGCAACCAGTAGAGCGAAAATAAGTAGACCGGTCATTGATTTTGTTCCAGAGATATTCTTGACGTCGAGCCAGCCGGAGAATCGTAAATATTCGTAAAAACGTCCGCCATATTGCAAACGATATCGCTTTTAATTTAAACAAAATCGACTGATCAAACACTAATTGAGGACTGCCTATCTTGGTGACTTCAAATTACTCTCATTTTACACACCAAAGATGAAATCAGTGATTGTCTAACGAGTCATTGACCGTGTCTAAATACTCGTAGGTACATTGTGGTATTTCTCTACTCCAATGCCATCAACAACAAAAACACGAATAAAGAGCGACTTGTGTTGCTAGCATTAAGAAATCCGATCCGTCGGGTTGAGCCAATCAATATTAATTTAACAAATGGACTTAGGGGAAATAGGCTCAAGTTACAGACTACTGCTTACTAGCGTTACTTTAACCGAGGAAAAAGTTCAAGTAATAGATTTAATGGACCGGAACTAAATGTTGCAATTGTCTTAGCATTGCCTTTTCATCAAGTGTAAAACGCTAAAGATAGTGATATAATAATAATATATAAATAGCTTCGACTAATAAGAAAATATGAAGGTTATCTCAACGACCTTTAATTTTTTGCCTACGATATAAGTTAAAATACAACTCACTATCATTATCATGCCTTAAATGTGGGTATTGTATTGTCATCAAGAATATATATCTTGTGAAAATATATGCAAATAAACTGATGAGTATTTTGGTCAAGGTAAGTCCCCACAACATCTTTTATTTATTGACAGCCAAATAAACTAGCAAAATGGTAATTTTATATTAGAAAATATGACTACAGAAGACCTCGATGAAATATAAAAAATATCTTCAAACATGACAGAAACATACAGACAGTTATTTTATAAATTATAACTGTATTGTGTGTCGGTTGTTGAAGACATTCATTGTTTCACAGAAAATAGGTTACGCGTCAACTGGAGCTAATAACGCTGCATGAATTATTTACACTTCGCCGAGTGAAAAGCTGAGCAATGTGAACGAATATCACTTTCCATAAACGTATAACGTAATTGGAGAAATCATGAGAGTTATTGGCAATAAACTTATTGGTACTTCAAAAGTTATAATAATATATTTGTTTGTACAAAATAGAAATTTTCAAGTGTCATAGTGGCTAACCTCGAACTCATCCTCAGTATATTCGAAATACAAAAATAGAATTCGTGGGAATGAACTGGGTGATTCAATAATGTGAACGAGACCAAATATTTGAAACAATCCTGAGAAAGCAATACGAAACCTATCAACATTGTATCAAACAATGAATGCAGAACACATTTTTAGTTCACAAAAAAAAAGTATTTTCACAGAAATAAGATTATCTTCCCCAAGATGATTGAACAAAATGTAGGTCAACCGGGAATGCTGCATTTCCAAGAAGAAAGAAGGCGTTCAGAATAAGGATTATTGTCTTTATTTAATGATGGCCTGTGTTTATGTTGCGGTTAAAAAAACGTGATCATTTTATGTTATCTGTAGAAGTATTTCGAAAAATTTTTAAGCTGTTAGTGTCATAATTCGTAATTGTAAAAAAAATTGGAAAATCAAATGGCGATTTCTCGTGTCGTTTTTATTACCTATAGATATACTATACATATTTAAAAACTCGAATATATAGAATGAAAATTATAAGAATAATTTTTATACTTATATTCAAATAAAGGAAAATATGTACTATGCTAGATAAGAACAGTAAGGATAAAAATATTCGTCATCAATGTATAGTTGGCCGCAAGTCGTAAAGAATTCTCTGTGATATTAGTCATACAATAAAGTACCTACAGAAAATAATTACGACGGTCAACAGCGTAATGTAGAACAAACAATACATGGTAAAACAACAGCTGAAGGCCGTGTGATGTGAAGACCAACGATACCAAAATTCATGTGTTGAATACAAGTTTTAATAGCATTTTAAAAATCTGCCGAGCTGATTTTAACTAGAAGAATATCGGATATAAAAGGGCCATCATCTTCCCGATATTTGCCAATAACAATTGTAATATTACCAACAGTGTGTCTAATACTGTCATTTTTTAATTAAATAATTTTCCACGAGTAAAATACAAACTTGGACATTTTGCAACTTGGAAATTCTCCAGCTAAACGAACTTCTGCTGTGCGACCCAACGGACTATTAAAACAATGAATAGACTAAAGATCACATAAACCATTCATCAGCAGCGTCTAAAAATCAAAGTCCCTAGCTCGACCATGCTTCGTTGTAGTGTCTGTGAGACTATGAATGTGCTGATTTGATTGCCTCCAATTGCCGGCCAACTACCGGCAAATTGTTGCGAGTTGAACGATTTTATTCGTTACATGGGGTTACATCAGCTCTGATTATACCTCTCTATTTACTCCACTACTATCGTAACAGTTACAAGTGGAATAATTTGTTTATTTTAGCGGATGTAGGTATTTACCCTGCGTTCCTACTTCCTTTTGCTTTAGAATACCTTTTAGGGTTTGTGATATGGCACCGATACCACGGAGGAAGCAAAGAAAGCTGAGAAAACTTGGTTGCTCATCATGTGGGTTTCCTTCCAGTTTAACCGACTTCACAAAACCCTGGTGTCTGAATTATTGAATTCCCTAAAGCTTCTGTCATGGCTCGTATAACGACTATCATCCGTAGAAAGTAGCCAGTATCGACAGCTTAGCGTGCGAAGCACGGAATTATGTTTTTTCAGACAATCAAGTAATTCAGCTTGCAATGTCATAAATAACATAACCAACTGGGAAAAATATCTCTGAGTCCCCCTCGTTTGCTAACATTGTACAATAACTATAAGGTGTGATGATGCTGTCGACGTGTTGCAAACAAATTAGAAAAGAAAATTAGGAAAAGTGAGAGCACTAAAATAAAAGATGGATTGGTGACATTGTCTTGTGGAACAAAGGCTCATGAATGAAAACAGAATCAAACCATTTCAAGACCACAGCAAAATGGTTTCTCTTCCTTGCGTGTGTAAAAAGCGTTTCAAAGTTGTATGACACGTATTGAGCAACTCGCAAAACTCGACTGGGCCGGACCAAAAGATCTTGCTATCGAGAACATAATACGTACATACGTACAAATTTAAAGTTACATGTTCTCAAGTCCTAAAGTGAAATCTAACTATCAATTTTTTCAATAAAAAAAATATCTGCTCTTAGTTACAATCAGTTTTTTTATTTTTTATTAAATCGTTAATACCGGTCATTGCTCTTGCAGTAACATTTTACCGACACAGATGCAACGCGAAAACAGCAATGTAATTCAAATAGTAGGCAGATGCAGAGACGTGCAATCGGCCTTATAGAAAGCGGCAGCATGCGCGGGCGCTGCTCAAGACATGGCCTGGCCTGGACGAGGGCGATGACCCCAGAAGCGGGACTCAGGACTCCACGGAATATTAAGCTAGCGCCATTTTGGAAAGGCCCTTTCTTTCGTAACAATACAAGTTTTATAAAGTTAATCTCTTTGTGACTTGACTTGCGCAGAAAATATGTTGTTTTTTCATACTTTTTGGTCTAGACTCTGTGTCTATGCCTATGAAGATCTATGGAGGTATATTTTTATTTGAAGCTATACACAAGAGCACTGTAGAAGGAAACGTTTGGAACAATTTTCAAGACATACAAAGTATTTGAACGTGTCTGTTACGATCTCATATAAAGTTTGCTTGATTATTCCATTCAAAATTTAATTCCGATTCAAACGTACTTTCTTCATCAGCCCATACAAATTCTAACTATGTACTAATGAATGAGTTCAAAAGAAATCCCGAAAGTAACACACCTGTTTTAATACACTAAAACAATACAGCCAAATCAACAAAAAACATGTTTCATGATGATAATTTTATAACGTCTTGTGTCCTCAATACCTTCAACTTTTATCAGAAGATTAGTAAACACGATACATAGTGAGTTATTTATAACAACTCGTATTAAAAACGGACCCGAAGAATTGAACAGAGCGCTCCTTCAATAAGACTTAGAAAGTTGTTCTTTTGTATGAACTTAGCGTAATTATCGTTCTTGCGCAAGAGTGTCTGAGTCTGAAGGAGCCTCTGTTCTGTTCCCATTCATACTAAACAACTTGCTTAATTTTATCACCATTTTAGTTTAATGAGTAAGCATTGTGTTCTTTTTTTGTTTGGTCTTTTGGTTCACATACTTTATGACTGGTTTTACATTTTGATTTGATTGGTTATATATTATAATACCTAAAGCAGAAATATTATGGAAGTTATGGAACACACATTTTAAATTAAGATAATGGAGTTCATAAGTCGGCGGCACAACATAAAAAATATATTTTAATAACTAAAAATAAAATGTATTCGTTGAATGGGTTGGATTGGATTTCTTTTATATTAATCTTATTCTGAATTCTCTACTAAACTTAACAATTGATTAAACATGAATGTATCTATATCTTATCGAATGGATAGCAAGTTTCACAAAATATTTTGGACTAAAAACCTATAGGCATTTTTTATACATAGTTAGAATTATAAATGACTTTATCAAAATTTAAAATAGTCCCTTAATTAATTTCCCACGATTCCAGACCGTAGAGCCGCTCCTTTGACCACCAGTTCACGGTGCCGCATGTACTAGTCGCGCCATAGCTCTAAAATTAAATATCTATTTAAAGTCCAGTTGAATTCCACACGAGCTTACTGCTTTGTGAAGTTCGCCCGAGTTTTTATTAAGGGTTCAGGGAAGAAATTCACTTTGTCACGATAAGTAGCCATTTGTCTCTGAACTGATACTAAGATCAAAGAATTGTGTTACATTATACTTCCTGAAAGATGTTCGTATGTTTGTAGATATTAAAATATGATGTCTTGAAATAGAAGGTGTAGATAGAACAACATTTTCAAGTCAAAAAATTTGTTTGATATCTGATCGAAGGTGGTATCAGATATTTAGGATTGAAAATATGCAAGCCTAAGACATACGTTTTGCATTATGTTATTATACTATATGTCGTACTCTTTTTGTATGTATAAATTTTCTTAAAAACGAATGAGTTGAAAATAATTAGTATTCCGAATTCGTCGATGAATAAATAAGCGTTTGTACCAACAATGAATCTGCGCAAGTGTCTATTTATGGATGTAACTAATATTGCTGTTGATTAGCAGATGTGACTTATTGATAATGACTCACTGATCGTGTCACGTTGAAGTCACAAATGTCACAATCCCCATGTGCAATGCTTACCTGTAAGGGAAATATGCAATTAGCTTAGGTATACATCAATCAGCAAGGAAAAAAATTCAAGAACATTATTATTAGACGATAATACATCATTGAACAAAAAAAATGGCAAATATGATCAGAACTGGGATTCGGATATGATAACAAATGTCGGAGAGAGTGAGACACAGAAAATAAACAAGGAGGGAAAGTGGACAAATAACTGTAATGCTGGATTGGAAAGTTATAGTTATCAATGAATAGGTTTACTTTTAAACAATTTTAGCAATGGGTTTTTCAATGCATTCAGTAATTATGCATAATATTCTAATTGAAAAATTGTTGTCAGGTATATCAACGCAACACTCAATACGATTTTCACGTAAATCATACCAGAATATCTTTAAAAATGATTATCAGAAGTAAACAAAGTAATCAAAGCTCACACATCCGTGCCAACTCTACGAGTATCTATTACGCGGTATGCCGATCATTGGTCTCCTATAGAAACCAATCAGATATTAGAGTTTAATATATTATATGAACAAAACGACGAATCAATAACAGAAAGGGTTCAGTTCAGTGCTCCTTTCTAATCAATTGGGGTCTTGGTTGGTTTCAAGTAATTCACATGTACTCGTACAAGACCGTATTATGTCACAAGAACGGAACGTTCTGGGTCAATTAAGAGGTCGCTCCACTAGACAAACTAGGGGAGATAGCTTTATAACCATGGGTCTTAATTGTCGAATATAAACGAGAATTATGTCGAAGATAGTTTTATAACCGTGATGCATAAAGAAATGGAAAAGGATGGCTTTGAAATGAAAATAAAAGTAGGTTTTATTATACGTTTTAATTTGCAACGGTGTACTGTACAAACAAATAACGCATCGCCTTTTAAATTATATTGTTTTAAACTTGTCCATTCATTTGATACTAGAGCCTGGGTTTGAAAAAAACAAAATGTTAAAAAAACTGAAATGAATATAAATGAGTTTTAGTAACAAGCACGTTAAAATGTAGGTATTTGTTGCGACTGAATGCAAAATTGTGTCGAATTCAGGTAATTTGTATAACAGATAACGTAACTATACAGTATCACGTGATACCAGATGTTACGAAACAAATTCACTTTTAGTATACAGATATTTACCTACAATATAAACCTATGGTGATAAATGAACGGATTTAGCTATCAACAACGGTCAATAGAATGATGAAAACATTAGCGCAGACTGACGAATCCTCAAAATAGGAGTTGAAGTGTCTGTTGAGCTAAATGGTCTCAATGCGAACAGGTCGCGATGACATCATTCGTTTTTTGCTATTAGCACATGAAACTGTGGGTGTGTGGCTCTATGTTATCGCTCCGTGACTCAGTGAACAAGTACCTTTATAGAAAAAAAATACGCTATTACGATTACACTAAGTGTAGAGCCGACTGGGTGTGGCTTCAATGATGATAATGCCGATACATAAACAGGCATCGGGTTACATAATACATATTAATAACACGCCTGATCGATTTGTTTTTTGTTGTTTCTAATGCTATTACTCTTCTAGAACGCGTAACAAGTAACTATTTAGATACGGTTTCGATGTTAACCTGCCTCACAAACCCTGGTGTCAGAATTTTTGAGCCGCCTAGATTTCTGACAGGGCTTGTCTAGCGACCACATCCGTATATGCAGTAGCCGAGACCAACGGCTTAACGTTCCTTCCGAGGCACAGAATTATCTTTCTTTTCAGACAATTCGATGATTCAGCCTGCAATATCCTACCCAAACTAGGTAAAGTTTCACAGTGTTGTTCGATTAGTGCCCCAACCGGCATTCGTACCCAGAACCAAACTAATGAGAGGCATGCGTTTTACCACTGGACTTCGAAGGCTGTTCCTCTTAGTAAAGGCTGACCAGAAAAAAATAAAACCAGCTCTGGTGGCGCCACATGTATACTTTTATGTTTATGGCAACAATTTCCTTTATAAAATTAGTTCCATTAAAGTACCGCAATATGGCGAAGGTTTTTATTTTTTTTGGTCGGGTTTAAATCAATACCTAGTGATGATAATACTCAAGACACTCTACAATCGAAATTGCACAAGAAGCAACAAAGTATGTAAAAATAGTCGGATGACATCATAATAAATATAATAAATATAAAAATTGTGGTCGTATTATGATATCATCCTCCGACACGCAGTTATTATCAGTTCTCTTAGTGTAAAGTTTTGGTATAAGAGGTAATAGCAACTGTTCCAAAACTGCAGGCAATGAATGCAGTCGTAAACGGACAATGTAATACATAGTGACCTACTAAATGAAATGCAACAATGCATATACCAGTACAAGATTATATCAATACTCTTATCTTTACCCTTACTTTTATCAAAGACAATATAATGACATTTTATATAATGACAATATTTAGTAAAGTAATGCATTCATCACGGTATTCTACAATGAGTCACAAAATAATGTCAAAAACCATCTAAAAGTAAGAAAGGACAGACGTAATATTATTTATGAAGATATGAGTAATCATCATGCAAATGGCAACCGCTCGACAAATAAAAACAATAAAGAAAAGAAACAGATTAGAACATCAATAATATGATACATAATAAAGTGAATATTATGCGTGTGTGAGTGTAGTTTTCCTCAATGGAGATGATCAATTTTATAAAAGAACGTTACTTTTTATGGGTTATTTTGTGACATGACCAATAGAAAATTTATACTTTTTTTAGGCCACTTGGACTAGAAACTTAATTCTAGTCTTAGTGGCAAAAATACCAGTACGCCCAACAACAACTAAGTTGATGTTTCGTTAATTTAATTACACACACCAAAATAGAGGTGATACTAAAGAGAATTCATTCAAAATCAGAAAAAATAAGCGTATTTGCACAGATATAACGAATGTTGATTTTAACTTATGTTGGCAGTTGATTTGTTCTGCGCAAGCGGTCATGAAAGGGCACTTTGAACTTGACACCTTTGCATATGTCATCGTCATTAATAGATTATTTGGTGAATAAGACTGAATCATCAATAAGGTGATTCCTCGAATTAACAGACTCGCACGACAAATACTTTTATTGAGTGTGATCTCCCGGCTTCCCAACAAAATCGTTTCTGTGAATGAACAAAGAATGAATGTGAATGGACAAAGTGTTCACCTGGTAGCGTGAACAGACATATTCTGGGCGAGCTCGCTCCACTCCCGGCCTCATCTCGACCGCTATGTGGGCCTGATTAGACCGAGAGCAAACACATTAATCATAAAAAAGAACTATACTACAATAGCGCTACCCATCCTGCCAACCAAGCGAGCGTCAGAATTGCGGCAACACCTCGCAGTCAAGAAGAAAGGCATTCGTCCAGGTTGCAGGTAGTAGGGAAGTATTTTATTTTCTTCTATGGTAGTAGTAGTAAAGAACGTACATGAACTTCCATAGGTACTTCTTCTTAAAACATAAAATGTAACAATAATCACACCAACCCACTACAGATAACGCTGACCATTTCGAGGTCTCAATTCAAGAGGCCAGAGGTTAGGCAACGCATTACGTCAGCTAAATTAGCGCGACTAATTAGCCTACGCCGGCGATTAGATCGCCTAGATAAGTCTAGACAAGAAATACGTGTCAAGGAGAACACTGAAGTACTGGAACTTGACTTTGAATCCGAGCTACACAAGAAAGCGACCCTTCGGCACGTAGAGCTTTCAAGTTTTAACTCAATGACCTCTAAGAACCATTTAACTAATCACAATCAAGAAACGCAACATTCAATGTATTGCAAAACACAAAAAATACGCCTGTACCTTTCGCGTGGTCAGGGAATTTAACTCACCATCGCAATGGCCGGTTCTTCATGAGGATGAGTGTCATCAATTTTTAGGCAAAAACGCCAATCTTAAATTAGGTTGTCTGGAGAACTACTTTAGCAATTACAAGAGGTCAAACGGACAAGACTTATCCGAATGAACACTAAGAGAATGAGTGAATTAACCTCTTTGCTCTATTCATAAGCAAACGCAACTGTCAGTAACAACCACTTTTTTGCATGAAAGCGGTCAGAGTTTTACGGGATTCTTTATCGATTTTATGAAATCTTAAAATTTGGGTCATTTCAAATGTTTTTCAAAACACAATTTCCACCTTAATGCAAAATCAGGTCATCCTCATCGCAAAACATCAAAGAAGTGCCACCGACGAGTGTAAAGTTAAAAAGCAGTACTTCCGACCACTTCGCACGCACCTACTCTACTTCCTATTTAAATAAAGGACTATGACATCACCCATCAAACCTGCTAACGGTTCTCTGTCGGAGCTAAATCGGTATCACAGTAGCACATACCAGAAGATATCGGGGACTATCTCATTGCACATCCAGAGTTCACTTCACTGTCACGAGAGTTCGCCAGCCGAAACAGTTTGGGGACACAAGCGCGCCGCGGCACGAGTCGCGCGGAGTGGCCGCAATATCGATCGCACTCCTGGCGCCGGCGGGCCGCATATCCCTAGTGCACGCACCCCACACCTCACTCCCCGCCAACTTCCACCAACCCTGCCCACCCCTCTTTCATACACCCCTTGTAAACGCGAATTAAATAACGTGACGCGGCTCCAAAATCACTCCACCGATGATGATGCGGACCTCATGAATACTTTGTCGTGTCTCAGAGTTTAAATTTTATGTAAGACAGCTATTAGTCACTTTTCGCTACGAAATTATCACCCTGTTTTCCTTCCACCTTTCAATCATTGTAAGTTCTTCAGGTCGGCGCAATGCCTTTTTGAATTTGATTATTTTATTTAGCAAATAGATCTGCACAGCGCCCCCTTGAAAGGACCTTGTCTGAAAGTACAGGGGATAATGGCTATCGTTTGCAAGGATGTGGAGAAACTGTTTGAAATAATTAGGCAATAGAATATATTAAGGGTGCTTATTCAGCAAACATTTTTGGCAAGGCTGTTTTGTTTACTATTTGTTTACGTACTTCTCAGTAGTCCTCAGTCTATTTTATAAGCGTTAGTCGATACTAAGTGTATTTCTCTGTTCGTAGTAAATGAGATTTCATACATCTAAAATATATCTAGCTATAGGTACTATATACAGTCGTCATTAGGATAGGATATTTTAAAGGAGATACCATGCATGCCACAAATCCACAAGGTGGCTATAATTTCTAACAGAATTTCGTTATATAAACTACAATTTACATGACACGCCGGAAAAGTTAAAAAAATTGCACAAAACATCACACAACCTCCTGCCCTGAAAATTGCTGACAGTCTACAGACATACAACCAAACAACTCACGGGCGTCAGATATATAAAATGTTTGTATAAACATCCCCAGAATCTTGAGTCAGAGCAGGATGACAGTGGCTAGTTCTAGATTTTACACAAACTACAGTTTCAAGGGCGATTTGAAACAGCTTTACAGTCTGAACACAAAGTTAACGAGAACCTCTCGAACGTGCCGTTACTGTAAACTCATGTTTGTATTTTGTACCTACTCCATTATACATACAAAATTAAACAAGTTTAATGCATGTTGTGCTTGAAAACATCTGGCACGGAGTATGTACTAATTCAGACTGCACATGCATTTCTAACAATGATGATGATATAATAATAATGTAACAATATTGCATATTAAAAAAAAGGAGGAAAACACAAAAGATGCGATCCTGTGGAGTTTCTTCGGTGGATTCTTCTCTATAGCATCGCACACATTGCGCAAACCTGCCAGTTATGTTCAAACTGATATTGCATCGCCTCTTTTAGATTGTTTGATCTCTTTTTCATTGCTTTGACATGTACATTGTTTGAGCAAAGCTTATTAACTTCAGAAATGACGTTATTAAGCGTTCTAAGGGAGCTTAATGAATAAAAATAAATTAGCAGAAACTTATGTACGACTCATCCTAACTGTATGAGGTACCCAAGAAGTTTTATCCAGATTTAGGTCTTAGATTGCAAACACATGTCTGAACATTTCACAGTATGTTCACCAGTCAAGTATTACTCAAATTATTGCACAAGTTTGCTTCAAATGGTTTGCAAAAAGTGGTTTCCTATAAATAGAAATCTAGCTTCAGGTAATGTTAGCCAACTAGGTAAGTTTAATTAAATAGATATTATGATTTGGCTTGTTCACTCAGAATTAAGGGTAGGCTCAAACTCTTCTCTGGGGACCTAATAAATTAAAAGTTCATGATAAAATATTTGTTGTATTCAGGAAGATCTAGATATAATGTAAGACATACATAGCATGCCATTTCGAAATGTCACGCCACAGCATTCACCCATTTCATTCCTTATAGGCAGAGATAAGTGGAAACTTCGGAGGGTGCAAGAGAATGCTTTGCTTTTAGAATGCCGGCGCCCTAGGCACATTGCGGGCTTTGTTGGGACCGGGTAGAGGACCCACTTTGGTGAACAAGCTATGAATTGCAAAGTCTCATTCTGAATGCTCCTTGGGTTGAATGGGGTGTGTATGTGAGTTTCAAGTGCTCATTGTGATTGTTAGTTTTTGGTTCATTGTCTTGCCAAAGCTTTGGCCATTATGGAGTGATGAAAATTTAAAGTTTAAAAAGTGTTTTATACAATTTCAAATAAACTAAACACTCAATTTGTTCCAGTTCTTATTATCTCTAACACAAATTAATGCAATAACAAAACTATGCAAATTGGCTATTATTTGTAACATAATTAATGAGTCAGATAATAATTGATCATAATGATTAATTATATGGTGAACAAATAATTTGTGATAAGAATTTTGTATGGAAGATAACAGATCTCATAAATAATACTTAATTTATTGCAATAAATGTACTTATGGTAACAAATTAATTTTACACTTTATTATATTGTCATCTTTTTTATTTTACTATGTATATT
This sequence comes from Teleiodes luculella, assembly GCA_948473455.1. Lineage (NCBI taxonomy): Eukaryota > Metazoa > Arthropoda > Insecta > Lepidoptera > Gelechiidae > Teleiodes > Teleiodes luculella. The sequence continues at coordinate 10,452,437 of OX419596.1, forward strand.
ATTTATTAGAGATTTGTTTAATTATTATAACTAACATCATACTCAATCAACTCATGCCTTAAAATCATGAACCACCAAAGCCTGGGATATTAAGCCAATCCATTTTTAAAAATCACTGTGGGGCCTACATTCGCCTTCATTTTTATTTTTCCCATGGAAATGAGGTGTTTCCCATTGCGAAAAGTCCATACAATTATTGCCCTGGCAATAACAAATAGGTACAACAAAAAAATACATCATTTGATATAGTCATTGTGATTTATGTATCATCATGATAATAACTAATGTGACACTTACTTACCTCTTGACTGATTGTAAAAGCAATATTGTAAGTAGGCACCTGACGACGGAAGGAACTATATGGATAAAATAGCTACTTACTTAAAATGAAGCTACAACAGCAACCAGCCATAATTACATGCACGTCTTAAAATTATCACTACCTATTGTACTTACTGTAGGCGAGTGAAGAAATAGTCTGGGATACCTACTACTACTTACGTAGGTACTTATTACTCCCAAGTGGCCTCTGCCTCTTTCAGAATCGAATTAGAATTTTGAACTTCCAAACTAACGAGTAAATTGATCAATACATACCGTCAATAAGAAGGTTCAGGAATGCTATTCCAGCACAGTTTTACACATCAACTCCTCGGCACACACAAAATATCACAATTTTTCAACGACCTTTCGGCCAATGTACCAAATTCTCTCACAGCACAAACACACGATAAACTGTTCCCGTACCGGATTTCCAGTAAAAAATCATAACACTCAGACACTGTGGTGAACGTGGAATTCAGAAAATATCACTTTTCATATAGAAATCATTGAAATAGCATCCGTGAATACGAGTACGAGCGCGGAGAGTCGAAGACGAGGCAAACGGACGAACGAAAAAATCGTCGCGCGAAAGCATCGCTCGCTCACCGCCCATGCGTCAAAGAGTATGAAGCGGTCTCAGTCAGAATGGACGAACTGATCATTTTGATTATATACCTACCTACATATTGATACGTAGTTTTTACATAAATGAAATTGGATTTTTTTAAATTATTTTTGTAATATCTTAGGCTTCAGTGAAGAAAACAGAAAGAATATCTAATGTAGGAATTGTAGAGAAAATGGAAAAGAGGAAGAAGTAGACATTGCAAAGGAAGGAGAAGAGTAGGTATTTCAAAATAAAAGCTTTGGGGACATTTGATAAGAATAATAATTATGAGAAATTATGTATGACAGGCCTTTGTCCAGCAGTGGACGTCTTTCGGCTGAGATGATGATGATGATGATGTATGACAGAAAACCAACCGCAGAAAAGAAGTTGTACTTTAGCAGTATACCTACATTAGTTTATTGCTTTTTCAACAGATGTCGCCTGTTAGCGTATACTATTAATTATAATTGAAGCGAAAAATTAAGATCATTAAGCTTGGGCAGGGACTTGAACCCGCACCTCCTGGGCGCTGGGCTATCCGGGCCGTACAGGCGTACTACTAATTATACCACCAAGTCACGATTTTCGCTTCGATTATAATTTTATTAATACCTTTATTATATTTTATTTATAAAATTGTTAAACTTTATTTCCGTTTAAGTACATATTTTTTTGTTTTATATGATTAAACATTCATATTAGTTAGTTTGTTAGATGTAGTCATGTAGTGTGAGTGTGACGCCTTTGGCTGTGAAACCCTCCTCCGAATTTTGACAACGTTCTCTATCCTGCTATGCTGTGCATGTGCAGCTCTTGGCCAAGTCACTTTTTTTCAGCATAATAAATTAATCAAATATTTTTAAGTTTACCTTCTATGATTTCATAATCTTTGGCTACAAAATGATGTCATGCTGTCATGCATGCAAGCAACCGGCTTGCGCGGTAGTGTTGTTTATAGTAGATTGTCTATGGAAAAAGAAATCGATCGATTGAGTGAGACGCTGTAGCTTTTAGAAGATTGTTTTATTTGTTGAACTGTATATTGTATTCGGGGGAAGTAGCAGAGAGAGCAGAGAGAAGCTGCGTTTCGCTTGGAAGTAATATGTGTCATGTTGATGTTGATCCAAGTGCACCACTGTTCAAATTTAATTACAAAGAGTTTTTACTATTCGAAATGTAAAATGTAATGCACGCGCTCGCTCTGTATGGTATAAAAATGCGCATGTATCGATATTCGGTTACATCGTGCAGAAAACATTTAATGATGAAAATTTGAAACATTGTGTTAAAGATAGGTTCTATTTACTATTTTTATATTAGTTAATGTTTAGGGTAACTAGTTTTATATTATCTGTGGTTTAGGTACTGTCCCAAAAACACATCCCAACGACGTGGCGCGGCTTATTATTTATATGTGTATTTTATCGGTCGGTTAGGTCGTCGGTACACATTCACACTGTTTCTTAATATAAAGTGTTTTGCTTTCTGCTTTTGCTGCGAGTACGCAATGGCATTTAGACAAACAAAACTTCGACACACGGAATTGCGACACAACATTACTAAGAGAATCGTTAAAGTGACAGACTGTACCAGCGAACAATCACTGCAACACATCAGAATCGCGACAAAGTTTTCTGCACTTCTTTTGGGTGGCCACGGCATTGTTTTCCTAAGATACAGTTTCTACTCATTAAGGAGAAAGTGGGATTAATTCTAAGTATCAAACACGATCATTTCATACCCAAAGTTACTGTGCGAATACTGCGATGCGAAGATGACGACGCCATCTAACCAAGAATATAGGAACTATGTTCATCGATTTAATCTAGACTAGAACAACACTGTTGTACCATAGACAAAGGCAATACAATACAGCACCACACACACACACATTATAACGCGGGTGTTTCGAAAGTGTGGTTGTTTAAAACTTTTGATAGTGTAGGTACTTACCTGAATATTTCTTAAAAAATATAGAAAACCTACTGTAAGGGCCAAGCTTAGTTTAGGTTTTGTTTTGTGATTTGTGTTTTCTTGGAAGTAAGATAAAGCTACAAACATGGTTTTTTAACTTGAAATAATTATATATTTAGTTTTGATTTTGCGTAGGCATTATTATCTCAGGGAACTATTCCATTGTATAAAGCGCTTTTTTAATTTCTTGATATTAAAACTATTTAGCTGCAGCGAGGTGTAAGACAGGGAGACGTTATTTCTCCGTAAAACTGTTCGTTCACCGCTGCACTGGAGGATGTCTTAAGCTTCTGGACTGGGAACTTCCCGGGGAAGGACATGGCATCAATATCCATGGCGAGTACATCACTCACTTACCTTCAGTTTGCCGACGATATCGTAGTCATGGCTGAGACCTTGGAGGACCTCGGCACAATGCTAAATGATCTCACTCAATAGAGTTTCCCAACAAGTGGGTCTGAAGATGAACATGGAGAAGACAAAAGTCATGTTGAACGCCCATGTAGTACCCACTCCAATAAAAGTTGGAGACTCTCGAAGTTGTAGACAATTACGTAGTGTACCTGGGACAAACAGTCCAGTTAGGTAGATCTAACTTCGAGAAGGAGGCCAATTGTCGAATCAACTCGGCTGGGCAGCGTTCAGGAAGCTGCGCAATATCTTTTCGTCCCAAATAACAGTGTCTTAATTCTAAAGTATTTGACTGATGTGTGTTGCCAGTGATGACTTACGGATCTAAGACGTAGTCGATTACGATGAGCCTCATAGAAGGCTCAAAGTCACCCATAGAGCTATGGAGAGGGCTATGCTTAGAGTTTCCGTGCGTGATCGAATTAGGAATAATGAGATTCGCAGGCGAACCAGAGTCACCGACATAGCCCGAAGAATCGCTAAACTTAAGTGGCATTGGGCTTGGCACATTGCGCGTAGAACCGACAGGTAGAACCCGTAGAACAGCGTTCTTGAATGGCGGCCGCGCGCCGGAAGACGTAGTGTGTGCAGGCCCCCCACGAGGTGGACCGATGATCTGGTGATGGTCGCGGGAAGCCGCTGGATGCGGGCAGCGCAGGACCGATCATTGTGGAGACCCTTGAGGGAGGCCTTTGTCCAGCAGTGGACGTCTACAGGCTGAGATGATGATGGACTATGATGTTGAAAACTATTTAAAATATTTTATAACAAATCTTTTTTATTTTCTGAATAGGTTTCTAAAATGCATTATTGATCGTCATTTTAAACACAATAGAAAAACAACAAATTTAATTTTGACTTTTGTTTATTTATTACATTTAGGCAAAAATTATTATAAAAGTACAAAATGATTTTTTAATCCATATCACATAATATTTATTCGCTGTGCTGTGTGCATCTACCTAGCAGTTTGAAATAAATAAGAACTTAGTTGTATGACACTATAAAATAATTTACTTAACATTATACCAACTTAATTCTATTCTATTCGAGGAAGTGCTAATGAATAATAATAAGAATAATACTAAATAACCCGAGTCCCGAACCCTATATCCAAATTACCTTTATTTCTGTTCTGACTATTCGCTCATCGCGTTGTGGAATTTGTTTATTTTATTCCATTCCACTCACGGAATCAAAAGCACCTCCTCAAGGTGATTGCTTAATTTTTAAAATAAATAGGTCGAACATAATAGTAATTGAGACACTCACTTATATTAACTCTAACACCTGTGGTTAAATACTAACAATTTCTACTATTAGGTATTTGCTTAAAACGTCGGAATGAGTGGATAATATTTTTGCTTATTACATAGATTACATTCAGAATATTTTACCACAGGAAAATGACTTATTCCTACAGAAAATTGGAAACTATAGTTTCGTTGTTCTGGAGTTTTCAAGCACCATGACGATAAAGTTAGACTTTTTAAAGTAGGTACTTTTTTTGTCACTGAGATTGATGAGTTGAAGTTTTTCCATTTTTGATCGATAAGCTTATAAAATTATTTTTATTCCTTTTCTATCATAGTTTTTCCGTGGATGTGAATTATGATGTATCTATCTGTATTTATTTATTGCATTGAAAGCGTTGATCAGAACGCTCTAGAGTAAGGCCAGTTGTTACTTGATGAAGAATGATGATCTAAATAAGGACTGTCGGTAAGCAACAACTTAGAACCACTGAGACCTGAACTTGAGCTTTCACTGGAAGAGAACAGACTCTTACTTCCAGTATAGAAAGAAAGGGACGTATGTAGTGGCTCACGGCCTAGGCGCCTTCTTGCTCGCACTAGAGAGACGAACGCTACAGCTATTGCACAAAGGAATATGACTCCCAATACGCAGAAAGCTAGAGCCATTTTACCAGGAGACAAGCAGATGGTTTTATCTCCTGGAGAAAATCCACGGACGATCTCTTCCTCCTCGCTTTCGATCCTCCTTGAACCTGTTGACAAAATACAGAAAATCGAATAAAGACACTTTGTTGCAACAATTTAAAACTGATGTGATTTCATTATGATTTTCTCAGAGAGGTGGGAAAAGCGCGCTTCGCTCTGATTTTCTGGTAAAGAAGCTTCTAGCGCCTTGCGTTTAAAATACAGCTAAATATATTAATATCATACACCATATAACAGGCGTTTCTCCAATAATATTGTCCTTGTTATTAATGTACGTACATATTAGATACTTAGTTTTTTTTAGTAAGAGCATACCTCTAATTGACGCTTCATCCTCCAGCTCAATATTGGGCGCCAACACCTCTATACTGTTATACACCTCCAGACGATCTATTACCACACCTTTAGCGTCTTTATCTAATCTAGCTTTCCTGACCAATCCATCTCTTGTTTGCTGTGGACGTTGAAGTGCTTTGCAGTCGACCACTGGGCAATGTCCTTTGCACAATTCAATTCCACATGACAAATGGAGCTTCGCCCTGTCCGGAAACTTGAAAGCTGCAAATTCAGTGATGGCATGCTGGTAGGTCATTATATTTTTGAGCATGTATTCTGGGTCGTTTCTAGCTAGTTTTAGATTGGTGCTTTCGTGTAGGTTTCGTTGAGGATCGACAGGTTCTAAGTCAGAGAAGTCGATCTCGGAGCTCCGATGTTTGTGGCGATGCACGGAGGGCCGATTGAAAATCGTTTCGTCGATGGGGCAGCCTGCTTCGTCCAGGAGTTTCTGTGACGCTTCTCCAAGACCATCGTGAGCTACGCAGTTTGTAATGCGGAGGCCGACACCCACTGGAAGTAGAAGAACAACATGGTTTTTAATATTTAGTAATAATAAGTAACAAGATAATCAAGGTAGGTAAATCATATCTTAACGTCACGTCATTTTTGTTGACATCTCGTAAACTAAGTACCTTACGTGGCCGCAAAGATGACTCTACTGAGATGAGCTGGTCTAACAACTAACTTTTGTTGGCCAAAGAGATGGTACAGAAGCCGCCGCTACGGAATACTAGCGCTAAAGGTTAGCATGTACAGCCGCATGTGTTGGCTGTGGTACATTCTGAGACCCCGAGAATTTTAAATTATCTAGGTATAGGTAATTGCATCTTTAGAATGAGAAGAGAACCTACCTGGTAAAGTGCACTGTATCAGCAACCTAGTTGGCTGCCCCACTTCGACAGTAGCTGGTTCACTAGTGGGAGAAGCTGGGGCCAATTCCATCCAAGCTCTGGCAGACTCCATCACCATTTCACGCTGCTCAGCGTCTACGTTGGTCATGAAGCCTTGACGATTCCTTCCAGTCCTGGAATAATAAATCATTTAACTTGAAAAAAAATGTCGACCTCATAAGCAGAAAGTTCGAATTGGATCCATGAATTGGATCAATGAAAATAACTGATCTAATATAGCTCATGTTGTAGTAGAATTTGTTACCTTAGCAATAAGGCCACCTATTTGTCGCTTGTTCAAATGTTTATGTTAGTGCCATTGAGGGCAATAATGATTTTTGTGTTACAAGAAAAACGTAAGTCTGGTGGTTTCATGTTTTGTTTGAAGGCATTCTATAAATATTCATGTTTACGTACCTGATTTTCTTTATATCTTGTCCGACGACTTCCTTCATCTTCGCTTTGATAACATTTTCAAGCGCTGAACTGGTGATGCGCGTCACTCGTGGTTGCAATTTGCACCTGGAAAGTTAGGCAATGGTCTTATGAAATTATCTTTACATGGCAACTTGCTGGTGTAAAGAAAATTGAAATACTTAGTTAAATCTTTATCGTCACAGTGATACATAGGTACAAAACTTGTGTAGTTTATATAAGATTGTAAAAGCCGCTACATAATAAAATAAGGGATAAGAGTAATATTTTTGCTTGTGCTTGTTTGTAGTAGACCTTGAACGCTGATTGATCGAAAATACTCACATTTATGGGTAGTTAGTTATAAAGAATTGCCTAGATTTTTTTTTTCAACCCCTGTCATCCCACTGCAGGGCAAAGGCCTCTCTCATCTCCTTACACTTGTCTCTATTCCGAGCTATGCTCTCCCACTCCTCAGAGTACGCATCCAGCTCGTCTCGCCACCTCTTGCGGGGCCGAGATCAATAATTACCTTACTAATATCTCCTGGTCCGAAGACTGCTGCAAGTGTTTATCCATCTGCACGACCAGCTCGATTGTGTAGTAGAGGATCTCTTCATCCTCAGGATCTTCTGCAGTAGCGTTCAGGGTTGACGTCCTCACACCACATGCGTTTGAGGGTAGATGTAGCGATATGTTCTTTTGAAGGTTTCCTGAAAAAGATAAATAGGAAGGTGGTGAAAGCATTTTAGAGATTAGAAAGTTATGGAAATAGTAAGTAGAGCTAGTGGATTTATTCCGAAAAATTAGTTTAATAACAGTAGTAATAAGAAGACCACCGTTGTATTCCGGCATTATTCTTAGGCAGCTTAGGACTGGTAGTAGTGAAGAATTTTTTATGAGGAGACCGTTGCGTATGAAACGTTGGTCATCACGAGAAATGGTTTTGAAGTACAAACCTTGTACACGGCACTCCCTAGAGAAATCCTTGCTAAAGACGATTCCCTTGAAGGGCAGATCCAAGGTGAGTCTGACAGTCATGGCGGCGCGGTCGCAGGATGACGTCACGGAGACGACGCGGTTCTGCCGCGGCTGATGCTGCCCTCTCGTGAGCGGGAGAAGGCATGTCAGCAGCAGCACCGCCCACATACTGCTGCGCCCTATAATAAGGAAGTTTCATATAGAGTGCGTCGTTCGATTTGATACGGATTCATAATCAAGGCGAAGAATAAATAATAGTACTTACTAGGTAATCAAGGTTAGGTTAGGTTAGGGAGAGGGAAAGTCCACTACAATCAGAATTACCTACTACAAACTGCTTCAAATAGGGAGGATCCGTATGAGGATCAGCATATTTTTATTAGGGAACTATTGCAAAATTTTCGGTATGACAGATTATACTCGTAGGTAAAATCATTATTTACCTATCTACATCGGACACTATCATTAAGATAGATTTACTTTGTAAATTCATAATGATAATAATATATGGGGGACATCTCACACACGGCCATCTGACCCCAAAACTAGGCAGAGCCTGTGGGTGGTAGACAGCTGATAAACATACATATATAAATAAATATACAACATCCACGAATGTTTGCTCTGGGCGGGATTCGAATTAGCAACCCTGTGCTTCGAAGGCAGACGTACGAACTAGGCTACGGGGCCGGCCGTGTACCTAACCTACGAATAGGTACAGACAGGATGGCTTAGCGTTAGTAATCGCAAGTTTGTGGTCAATAAGTCAATACTTGCGGTTTAGCAAAGGAAATGAAAGCAATTGATTTTTTATAGAGACAAAGTTAGCTCTACTTCTTCGAAGTAAGGCCAATGACCGACTTCTGAAACCCGTGTCTGAGTTACGAACCTGTAAGATTTCTGACTGATATGTAAAAGGCACAGGCTTACCTATCTAACATGAAGCTCGGAACCTCTTATATAACATAATGATAACCGGCCTGCCTGATGAAAATTGAACGAAGCATTAAATATCTCAGTAGTCCTACTGATGCACCCAGGACCTACGGTATAAAAGGCATCTGCTAGTCTTCGGAGAGTGCACCGCTGCAAAAGGGAAGAATGTTAATCTCCACTACAATTCGATGTCAGTGAAATACTTAACAATACTATCAATGACTAAGAAATCTATACATATAATGAAACTGTAGAGGTCGAAAATCTGTAGGTAGGTACATAGAAAAAAAATGCCGAAAACCGAGTCAGGGGGTTGTAAGAAGTGAAATACAACATAACAAAATAATTTTATTTTTTTTTTGTTTCTCTGTCTGTTTGTCTGTTTGTACGGGCTAATCTCCGAAACTATTGGACCGGTTTGAATGAAATTTTGCATGGTGATTTTTTACATCCCTAGTTAACATCTTGGATACTTTGAATCCCGGAAAATTAAAGAGTTTACGTGGGAAAGTTAAAAATTATTACGGAAAAGTTGGAAAACAACGCGGGCGTAGCCAGCTAGTGGAAAATAAAAGAAAATCTTGCCACAGTCACAGTCTAGGTTTACATTGAAAGAGGGAATGCCCTATACCGCTCGCCGCAATCATTCGTAGAAATGTAGCGTGGTTCTTGGGTATTGTTCAATATACCGCTACTTCGTTCCTACCCAGCAATCTTTGATACCCCACTTCGATTAGCTTCTTTATAACACTATTAATTTCGCCAAACTGTCTTATTAGACCTGATATGGTGCTGTTTATGATATTGTGAACATACTTGACAAATTACCTTGATGTTTTACTACTTAGAAGATTTTTTATTAGTAGGTAAGTAGAGAACATTAGATATCTAATGGTTTATTGGCTAAAGAATATACTCTTCTAGTTTGAATTATATTTATTGAAAGAAAAGATCATGAAACATAGTCCTAAATTTTTGAGTGTGATATTTTCGACTATCCGTATTAGTTTATTATGTATTCTTATTTAAAAGTTTTTGTATAATAGAATCCATCCATCATCAGTAACTTAGGCGGGTAATAGTCCCTATTCAAATTACGATAGGATTTCTATATCATCATCATAATTTCAACCAAACATGACTGGACACAGGGCTTTCAAAAAAAAATCTCGACAACGATTTGTCTCTTTAGCATAATCAATCGTACTTTCCTAATTTAGCAGGAAAAAAGAGATATGACAGGTACAAAATAAGGTGGGTACCGTTCTCAAAAAAAAAACTAAAGCTTAACAACCTAATTACGTACGACTAGTCTGAGAGGATGAGGAACTGTAATGAACAGCATTTTTCGCAAGTCTTTCTCATACTCTTATCTCTAACTGGAATACATTTATCTGACTAATTATAAATAGCGTTATTATACCGTACCAGTGACAATTATACAACTTCTAAACAACAGTTATGTTATGAAATTGCGTAATGACTAATTAGTTTCAATTAAAACTGTAACTTTATGTACTGACAGTTAGATGCGCGTGAGAAAAGATTATCTTTGGGCATTATACGACAGTTATTTAACTAGTAATAGGTATCGTTTTATCAGAATTTAGGTTAATTAATAGAATCCTTGGAGATACATAAGTCTTGGAGATTATACGGCTTGAAGTAAAAGTCAAAAGATTTTATTCCAATTAATATTTTAGTAAACCATTTTTCGGCGTCAATGCTAATAGTAAATAAGTATCTATCAAGGTAGGAGTTGCACATGGTTAGTGGTTTAAAGGTGGTGTCCGTACGTGGAGAACAAACAAGAATAAAAGGAAATATGATATACTTTGGAGTAGACCCTTCTGCTTCCCGTAAGTCCGGTGAAGCTTCATCGATATCGATGTAGCGACACAGGCGTAGGTCATTAAAAAAACTTAAATTGAATTATGTAACGTCAACACGGTACATTCTGTGGAAAATATTGTACAGCGCCGAATTTCTAGATAAAAGAGAAAAAAATATTTAAATGATATGTTCGTTCACTAAACTATCAATTAAAAATAGACACAGCATTTAAACGCTGCTGCTGGTGAAATTAGGTACCTTTTATAAGTAGTTTTTTTACAAAAAGCCGTAAATAATGTAAGGTCAAGAGCGATCAAACACACATGTTTTTCTCTATTATTCAGAACGGTGTAAAGTCCTAAATGTTCAGTTTGATGTGCTCTTTCTTGTATCTACCTACTTACAACCATTAACCATAAAGTTAACTGGGTGCGAACCTAGACACATAGTTTATATTATGTATGTACCTACCTGATTTTTAAGAATCCTTTATATATGAAACTTCAAATAAAAAGTATGTCTAATAATGTCTATAGATAATGATATCAATATCAAAACAATCTCAACACTGGCCATGAAAGAAAATTAAAAACGTTTCTCAAACTCCACCACAATATCTAAATCAATTTATAGATACAATCGCGTGTGCCCTAGATCAGCATTTCTAATCGATTCCATATCGATTCAATTCAGTAACCATTTCCATTAGATCCAATCCAGATAGTTACCGAGTTTGTCGTGGACTCGTGATCTTCGTGACCGACGCATGGTCCGTTTGATGCGACCCTGATAACATGGTGCCCCAGTCCTAAATATCTGTGAAACAGTTTCATAGGTGACTGAGGAAAATAATGAGAGAGTGAATGTGAAGGTTGCTTCCGAGTGGGAGAACAACGGTTTGATTTTTTTTTTTAGTTTGGGCTAAAGAAATCCAATCGCGATGGGCTTTTCTACCAAACTATCGCAATAAAATCAATCAATCATATTATTTTCAGTTTTCATGCATTTTACTATAGCTGCCGCTCTTAACTGCCTAGTTTTTAAATCTTGGGATCAACCTTACAACGCAAATCGTTATCAGCATTTAATGTATTTTAATAGAGCATATTTTATTACATATCCTCAATAGAGGAATTTCATCTTCCCTGAATGAGGGTGAGTATGCCATAGCTGACCACTTTTCAAGCCTGAAAGTCCTGCGTTGATCTGCAGGTACCACTGGATGATTGACTTTACTGTAGTAAAACCTGTACCACAGATTTAATAAATAGTTACTACATGTACAACACTTTGGAGTTTGCACTGTTTCTATATCCATTAAACATTAACCAGAATCTTGGTACCTTGCACTTGACCGAAGGTACATTGGATTTGTTTATTTCTTGTTTAGAATATACACGTAGGCACAAGATACTTATATTATGTTTAAGTTCGAAAATATTTTGATGGTTTAAATGAATATCTGTTTACCATCTAGTAATCATACACAGTTTTATTTAACTGTTTATTGCCCAAACTTTTTGTCTTACGATCCATCCGACAAGTAATCAAACAATTATCGGAATAAAGTTTTGTAATCTACACCTGCAATGGATCGAGCTTAATAACCGGTTCGTTCGCGGAATCCGATTGTCTGTTTACAAAGTAATTTGAGATCAGTCGGCAAATAGCTAAGCAAATCGATCTGTCGGCGAAGAAAATTGGTCATTATCCGACAGAGTCGGACCAAATTACGTGGCAATGAACTTGGGCAGGTTGCGGCGAGTTTACCCCACGTATTTTTTATGGATTACTAGCTTTTATCATTTTTTCCCGTGTAAATAAGGTATTTTCCAAACTATCTCCATTCCATCGTCAATACCTATGCACCACATTAGTCCACTTAAGTAAAATAATAGAAATTTTGTAAATTTTATTTAGGTACTTATATTTGTGAATTAATTTCTTGCTATTACCTGTGCCACAATCTGTGCTATTACTATCTAAAGTCATTCAGTGAAACCGCAACAAACATAGTAAAACAAAAATATGTACTTTTACGTCATCTTTTACATCAGTTACTTTTATAATAGTTTATTGCTATCCCTTGTTGCCAAATTCTCCACGATTGACAGGCGGGTTGGGGATAGAGGATGTTCAAAATTCAATCACAATATTTGCGTTTTTCACAGTCACTACACTTCCGACGCTCTTTCACGTATACATTTATTTATAAGGTAATAAAAATATAAAGCAATAAGCTACATTTGAGTCGTCCATAACATTACGACGATTATCCGAACCGGCAGTGTCAGTGCCGTTATAGCTGCTCTACTTCCTAACTGCTTAACTTGGATAATGCTTACGAACGCTTTACGTTATTTTGATGTTTAATGTATGAGACGGTATATATCTTGCGTTTAATTTTTTTATTTTTGTAATAAATATCTCGTTGGTATAAAAATAAACTATATGATTATCTTTTCTATAATCAGATACTCAGCAATTATTTATATTACAAAAAAAATGTATTAGAATTTTAGTAAATATTAATAATATGGAAACTTGTAGACCGCACTTCACGAAATTAAATATTCTAACTCTTACCTCTATATATATCCTACAAATAAGTTATTATGTTAAACAACATCCAGAACTTTATAAAATACCAAAAGATAATTATTTACAAAAACGTGACTTACGACATCAAAATAGATTATGTCCATTTACTAAACTACATATAGTTAGTCAGTTCTGCACCCTACCACATGTCAGTAAAAATTTTTAATAAACTACCATCAGATATAAAATCAATTAAGGACAATAACTTATTTAATAATAGATTAAACCAATTCCTCGTAGACAAATGCTTTTACAACTTACAGGAGATTTTCGAAAATAAATAGTAAACTGCAATGTAGCATTAATTTTGTTTACGATGATAATAACAGTTTAAATGATTATGTAAAAGTAAGTTTTTAAGTTTATTTGATTCTGTTATATTTGCAGTGCCCTTGCAGGGTCATGTGTGGACCATATTTTACTTTACGACCTTTGTAACACCACATGAAGCAATAAATTATATGATTATGATTATGATTATACGTATAGGTAATAAAACTGCAGAAGTCTAAAATCTGTATATAGAAAAAAATGCTAAAAACCGAGCCAGGGGGATAAGTGATTATTAAAGAACACATTTAGATTTATTTTTATTTTTTGTTTCTCTGTTTGTTTGTTTGTTTTTTTTTTCCTTCATGATTGGAGTATTATACAAGAAATGTAATTTTGTACGCGATTTGAAAGTTTCAATACATAAATAAAACTTCTGTTTTAAAAGTTGAAAAATGTATTGAAAACCTATAGATATACGCTGTAAGCTTTGGTATACAATAGCCCCAATTATTAAGAAACAAACAAACAACCGATTTCAATGACATCAACCTTGCATTTTCCTTTCCCACCCCAACACGGCAATTTACAAGTCGTGTAGTCGCGTCTAGTCTATAATAGCGGATGCCAATTCCCACATATCCATTGTTTGTTGATTTTCTTTACACACCACTATTAATCGATGAGTTTCTCCTTTTTGTAACGTTTTGCGATCTAGATACCGGGCGTTCAGTCTAACGCGATCTAGATTCTGTGTAGTCTTTGATTTATGTATGGTTAATTTGAAGTTGCCAAGATATGAACAAGGAAAATTACATAGAGATTTATAAAATTTTTGATAATCTTAATCAAATCTTTTTGTGGGGTTTGCTTGACTTTTTATAATTTCAGAATTTCCAGGTGTAGGTTTCCTCGTTATGATTTCCTTTACTCTAAATGCGTCAAATAAAATAAACATTATAGAATTATAAGTAAACATGAAAAATTGTAAATAACTTCTACATTACAAAAACTCATAGGCTGCATGTTTTTTACCGTTGGAAAATAACTCGTAAAAATATCCACGAAAAGAAATAAAACGGGATGAAATGAATAGTATTAAACTTTTATCACCTTTGCTCTACAAAAGCGGGAATTTTCATAGCACAAGAGCTCGCTAAAACACGAGAGCTTTCCAGCCGTTTCCAGCACAGTTACGTTCCGTTATACACGACGACGCGAGCTCCACGCGCGTGATAACCAGCCCTGGGAATGCGGACAGGGAACGGAACGTTGCCATAGAAAATAATGGCCAGTGCTCGTTGAATTATGCTCTATTTTATGGAAGTAGCCTGGCTGGATGTAGTTTATGGCTGGATAGACCATTGGATAGTGTGCAAATGTAATTTTTGCGTCAGTTTTTGAATATAATTAGTAAACCATTACGGTCGAAAGAAATTCAAACTAAACACTCGTTTTGCGAATTTGACCCTTATTAAACGGATATAAAAACAGCTCAAACTATTCAGCTGCTACTTACTATCGAAATCTACTTCTATAGTAGTTATAAGAACTTGTCTAAAATTAACGTTTCTGATGAAAATTTTACTTTTAAATTATATTTTCACTCTGTTTTGAGAGGCCATTGCCCAGCAGTGGTACAGTACACCTGAGACTAGTAATAGTAGAAGTGATATTTCCATTTAATTTTCATCAAGCATACTAAAAAAATTCACACCTTCATTTTATGTCACTATACTGGTAGCCGATATTGTAGAGCCTGTAAGTAAACACTCACAGACTACGGTCGGGAAATTCCTCACCAACTAAACCCAGGTGTTCCCACGGAGCTGACATTGCGGTACTGACGGTACTGCAGCCTCTGAAGACAGCAAGTACTTATAATGTACGAATTCCGCATTTCAGACAGCCAGGATGGACTAACGGCTACAGTACAGTGGTCGTACAGTAACAGTCCCCTTATTCCGTAGCGGTAGGGGTGAATTTCGTAGTGCGAATGTCCAATCGCGTTCGCTGGCTTCTGTACATTACAGGAACCACGTAGGTAATACTTAGATTGGATTTGTAAAATTTGAACTTGAAGAAAACTGGAATTTTGGGGGATTTGAAGGATTATAGAGATGCCAAATATCGGTGGTTTCACGAAAATAAAGAAAGCGTCAAGTTTTGCACAGGTATTTATAATTTAGTTACATTATGAAGCTCTCTTTACATCACATTGAAATCACCGTAAATAGTAGCATATTCAGCTTGTTAGCTAGCCAAGCAGGATGTGGTTAGCGGTTTTGCTGTGGTGCTAACAGGATAGACCATGTAATATGTATGGTTTAGAATTTAGTTCCTTTACATGCCGCCTAAGACCGTTTGAGATGGATGGATGATCCTGGTTCAATAAATTACAAAGCAATCTGAGGTCTGAGATAAACAGTGGTTAATGTGTTTAAAATGAGATATAGAGTTAGTACGAGAATTATTAAAAGAAACTATTTCACTCCTACCATCGTTAGAGTTAGAGGTGAGTAAGTCTCCTAATGTAGGTACGAGTATCATGTGTGTAAGAACCATTTCATTAATATGCTTTCTGAAGCACAGAATAATCTTAATTTTCTTTCAGCTGACAATGTTCTAAAAGAATTGGTAAGGATCACAAAGTGATATTCGACATTATCGCCTCCGGGAATCGAACGTTATTCAGACCAGCCACGGAGTCTATAAAAAATAATAATACTGAAATGATATTACCCCCTTTATTGCTGCTTTTCTGTACCTCTGTACAACTGTAGGTACATACATAGTGTCAGGTAGTGTAGTACCAATACTTCTGTGACAGTGTCTCTCTCCTATTAATAACAAAGACAGAATGACATAACTTTCATTCAATTCACAATCCAACCATTGAAAGGGCTGTTCAAATGACAGCTATAAGTCGCGTGACACGTCAATCTTTTTCAATTTGTCACCATTTATAAGCTGCTTTGTTACTTGCAGTGTGGGTGGAGCATGGGTTGGAAAATTGTAATTTCAAAAGATAAACATTGAGTAGACTCGTATTTTATGAAGGTGCCTATAGGCTATTTATTCAATAGTCAAAGGTAAAAAGGTAAGAAAGTTTGGATGTAAGTAATTTATAGGGATTGCTATCTTAGCAATAAGGCCGCCTGTTGACTTCTGTATCATGAATTTAATGGTTTTTTTTTTGTGTTTTCCTTGGGTGTAAATAAAGCATATTTGTATTGTATTGATTTCTCGTTTAGATTGTAACGTCCACGACCGATCTTAGGACTAAAGTTGTCCATGAATATCACGGTCGGTCACTACCAGGGTGAGTCTGCGGAAAAGAACGAAGAAAGAGCTGAACTCTGTGAGGAATATTTGTGGAGAGAGAATGAGATTTGTTTGTATAAAAGTTGCCTTGCGGAAGCCTTAGCTATAAGACCGCCTCTTTGTACACATGTGTTGTTGTAGGCTATGTTCTTTGTTATTTTTAGTCTGCAAAAAATAATCTAACCTGAGACATATACATTTTTTGTCTTATCTCATCTTCCTAGTTTAATTTAGTACAGCTCCATAAGATGAGGCTTTAGGGTAAGTCCAGGCTAGCACTGGACATATTTTAGCTTTACCCATTGTGTGATATTTGAATTAGAAAGTGCAAATATCAAGAGCAGTATTTTGTTCTATGGAGAATTTTAAAATAGTTTATATCCGTTTAGATTCGCAAAACGAGTCTTCAGTTCGATAAAACATAATACAGTCATGTAGTACCACCAAGGTTTATCTCCATCTCATCTCTAGGCAGACACGATAGGTAGATGATTGATTATGATTACCCACAAACGATCTCTTCATCAGGTAAATTAGGCTCCAGAATGAATTGTTCTAATGCCCAAGCTACAAAGAACCGCAATAGTCAGATAAAGATCTTAGAATCAGAGCCGAGACGAGAGAGAAAGTCTTATTCACACACGATGTGATCTGTCTCGCTATGCGTGTTACGTCAGCAGTTACATTACACTTTAGCTTTAGAGGTCGATGTTACGGTTTCTGTAAAGGTTAAGTACCTACCTTTTATTTGATTTGCGAGCGTCATTAGTGCAGTAGCTTCAACCCTGCAAGCGAACATCCTATCCCGGTCCATAGAATAAATAAATAGTAGCATATGGCATAATTAACAAACAAGGTCTTCTATTCCGACCAGGTGTATGACACAAGCTTACGTTATCATGCTATTCATCCTTGTCGATTAACACGCATTCGACAAGGATGAACAGCATGATGACGTAGGATTGTGTCAAGTCACATCGGAATAGAAGACCTTGTTTTCTTAGACCATGGTAGTACGTCTGCTTACGAAGCACAGGGTCGCAGGTTCGAATCCCGCCCAGGCCAAACTTTCGTGTGATGAGCACTTGTGTTTGCCTTGTGTCTGGATGTTGTATATTTATATAATAATAAGTATGTATTATATCAGTTGTCTGACACCCGTAGTACAGGTTCTACCTAGTCTAGGGTCAGATGGCCGTGTGTGAGATGTACCACATATTTATTTCTCTTTATTTAATAATATACTACACTAGTGTTATCATAAGTCCGTAGAAAAACTCTACGTCTTTAACACAATCTGGCTATCCTGCTTGCACATGTGCAAATTTTGAATTGATTATGAACAATGTTTGTTGGTAACAGAATAGAATGATACTCGTACCTAACCTTTATTACCTATATAAATGACTGTAGAAATATATATCTTCTTATCGAAAAATCTACTTACAATGTAGATAAAATACCCACACGTAATGTGTCCAACAAGTGTTTATTTACAAAGAGACAGCTCTATCTAGTAGCAAGCACTATTAATCTTCTATCTAATTTACTATGGCGGTCATAGATAGTTTATCACTGATATAATTAATCTAATACAGAGTCCCGCTAGAAGACATACTTCTCAGGTGTGAGAGTCAACATGAAGTAAATGTAGTCCGACAAATTGTCGTGAGTATATGATATGAGACTATATGATAGATTTATATTCACTCAACGACAATTTACTCAATCGTTGACTATTTCATAGATCTTTGATATTATATTATTACTATCTAAGGCTATTCTCTGACTCTATATAAATCCAGACACAAGGGAATAATAATAGATAAATAAATAATATTATATGCGGATATCCTATACGTCCAGGTCCTACAAGTCAAACTCAGTGCTCATTATACGAATGTTTACCTTGGGCGGGATTCGAACCCATGATCCTTTGGTATGAATGAAGGCAGGTGCACTACAGAATAGGCTACGGGTCTGTAAAATAAGACTCTCGATTCGCCAATGGTGGGAATACAATCTAGGACTTTCTTCTTTAAAAGCAGGCTGGCAGTAGGTATACCATCTAAGCTACGGAGTCGTTATAATCTAATGACTTATGATTCTTATCACGTAACTTAAATAGATGGACCAATAAATATGTAGCTCGGTTTCTATGCCACGGTTTCCGGAAGATAGCATAAGTTTTATTGTTGATTTCCTTTATACTGTTCATTAATAAATGCCTCTTAAAGTATGATTGCGTTTTTTGAGTGTTTTAATTCAAATGATAGCTTTCTACAATGTACAGAAGCCAACACATGCGGTCGGATATTCGCACTACGAAATTTTCCCCTACCACTACGGAATACTCTCAAGGTCAACAAGTCCAGCCGCATGTGCTGGCTACTGTAATGTACAGCTAGTACAGCAGCTTTTTTTTTTTTTTTTGAATTGACCTATGCTTGTGTCGAAAAGGTACGACAAATCAAGCTTCACCGGACTTGTAGTACAGCAGCGTAAGAAGTCATACTCTTCAGAGCAAAATATTAAATCTCATAAACAGCTAAATTTGCAATACTACTTATAATATAAGTACCACGTTTGGCAGTCGGGTTCAGGGACGCAGTTAGTAGTTATAAGGGAGAAAGCTTCTGCCCATTTCCTAAAGGTTATGGACCAAGTCGTGTGGCGTCGTACTGCATCCGTAGTAGGTGCCCGTAGGAAGGCTTTTTACTTCTAGTCTTACTGGAGTAAGACCTATCTATGAAAAATGAGGCTATGTGAAATGTGATAAATTCAATTCTAAACCAGGAACCAAAGAAGAATTATTTATATTATCTGTGGCCCAGTAAAGGCACGTAAAGGTCCGAATTCCTCCACGTCGTGCTTTGTTTGATTGATATGGACGCGGCGACCTGCGCGTACGCTCATTTCTTGACCTACAGAACCCTGACTTGTGAAAGTGGACACGAGAAATGGAGCATTAGATTCCTTGTTTTTTACGTGATTTGTAATATCTTTATGGCTTTTGTCTGTTAAGAATCTTGAAAAGTGTTAAGGCAAAAGGATGTTTTACCTATATAATTTCAGCGCTCAGATTTGTAAATAGTAAGTAGCGGTCTGCAGAGTCTGAGGTTTTGCACTCCGAAATTATAATTTTTAGCTAAAAAATGTAGACTGAAGTGTTATGTTAATTTGATTTCTGATCTATCTATCTGTTTAAACAAACGTTTTTGCGTGATGAAGCGACAAACATTCAGCATCCAAAATTTTATGAAATTATGTAGTATGTAAAATTTTTCGTTTTCGGTGGGCCATAGAATTTTATTTTGTGACTTTTTTGGCTAGATTGTGGAGCAGGCAGTGCAAAACCTTAGCAAGATTTGAATCTTGCACATTCAAATACTTGTATTACAAAATAACAAACATGGTCGAACCAAAGATAAGAAAATGCTCTAGCAATAGCAAGGAGCGGGGTGGTACGATTGGTCACGTTTTCCTATATACTAGTATTTGTTGCACAAATTGTAAGTTGGCTTGCTTATTCCTAGGCTAGCTAGGATTAGCGGTGGGTGGCCTGTAGTGACCGCTCGGCCTTTATCGCCAAACTGCTGCTATACTACCTATATATTTACTTATTTCTATCCAGTGTACATTTGAAAGGTACCTGTTAGTAGTTATAAGGGCGTAGTTGTCAATATGGTGCTAGGCTTTAACCAGGCTAATTTAAAGTCTAACTAGCTGTTCGCCCGCGGCTGGGCCCGCGTTGTTTTTTTATTTTCCCATGCACAGTTTCCCGTAGGAATGAGATATTTTCCCAGGGTAAAATAAAAAAAAATTAAGATGTTGACCGGGAATAAAATGTAGCACCATGCAAAATTTCATATAAAAGTTTAAAACAGTCTGGATATGTTCTATAATATCACTTCTGACATCTCCCTGACACGGTTTTTAGAATTTTTTTTCTAAGTACAGATTTTCGACCTCTACAGTTTTATTATATAGATACTCGTATCTTCACATACCTATAGTCTTGCATTTTTATATTGAACTCGTTATGTTATAAGACAAATTCACGACTTTATCTCCTATACCTCTTTTTCTAAAGTACATAACATACCTACATTTTATATTTCAATATTTGTTTGGAAACTTTAATAAATCATTCTGTAGGAATATTTTAGAGTTCCATTCTATTGATATTAAATACATATATTATATATACATACATACTCGTACGTGTAAATTAAGAATCTCCTATTTTGATGATAAACAACAAAACACATAATAATTGAATAGGGACTAGATTACAATCACGTGAATCAGGGCATGTTAGATGTCATTACCATTTTAGTTGGTCGCCGTCTACATACAAATAGTAGTTGTTGAGAGGTCTCCTATAACTGTCACTGTTATAATTTGAGTTTGTACCAGACTGCGACTAGCTCATAATGTGATTCCACGACAAGTCATCTGACGATATCTCTGTAGCGGAACTTTTGTTTACCGTTTCCACAAGAAAATGTTATGTTACTGGGGTTTTATTAAACAATAACTGGTTTTAAGAGGTCAAAAAGGCAAATTACGATAATTTAATTAATGAATTATTTAAACAAATTTGCAAGACAGTTATTTTTGGACAATTTAACAATCATAACTTTAAAAACTTTAAATAAATTAACTGTAGATTTATCTTATAAAATATTAGTATATTTAAAAACTATGTATGTAGTAATTGTCCTAAGTGTCTTATATAGATTAGATTTAGCGAATTAGCTCTTCAATATGATTTGGATGTGAAAATCACGGAAAAGTCTTCTGATCCTGGATGGGCGCAATCGACCTATGACAATCACTACATAGTATAAAACAAAGTCGCTTTCTCTGTCCCTATGTCCCTATGTATGCTTAAATCTTTAAAACTACACAACGGATTTTGATGCAGTTTTTTTAATAGATAGAATGCTTCAAAAGGAAGGTTTATATGTATAATATTATGCATAATATACTTAAGGATAACCCACAATAACCATTTTCCCGTGCAGAGCCGGGGCGGGTCGCCTAGTATTCAATATAGATAAAAACCGCCGGATGTCCAGAGTAAACGGACAGTAAGAAGCTGTGCTGTGTACAAAACTTCTTACTTACTTAGTTATGTAGTAAATTCAGAAGAGTTGCTTTTCTGGGTCCACCATGTAAATCAATATCGTCATGTTTGTTTTAACCTTTAAAACAAAACATAATATTTATATTCCCATAGATCCTATTCCATTTCACATAACTACTCGTACTTCGAAAAAAAATCCACCACAGCCCTAGCAAATATTGTAACGCTTCTTGGGCCTGGCAAATTTACACCACCTAAGTACCTATATATGTATATATATATTGAGAATTTAAAGCACTCTTTTTTTTCGCACGGCCATTTGACCCCAAGCTAGGTAGAGCTTGTGCTGTGGGTATAATTATAGTTCATTTCATCTCTCAAATGAATAGGTGTTATTTTTCTCTGGTTTTGTTGCATTTCGGAGCAGTTCTCAAGTCCACTCTAAACTTGAGGCCCTTATCTAGGGCATTCGCTTCCGTTAGTCGACCGTGACCGCTGGCCGAACGATGACTTGTAGCTTTGAAGGAGCCGGCTCTAGGGAGAAGGCCCCAAGGGCCCTAAAACTAGGACTTATCATAATATAAGGCAGCATATAATATCTGTAATAAACTTCCATCAGTATACAATGAAAATCAATAACATTACCTACTACTTATATGAGTCTCTTACAAAGATATTCACTTTTTGTGCGAGCACATGACATGTGTTTTTGAGTTTCTAAGTAATATTTTTAAACAATTATAAAGCAGAAAATGTGGAGATTATAAAGCAGGCATCGTATGGTCATCGACCGACCTTATCAACACTAGTGTTCGCTGTAAGTCTTAAATTTTGCCTAAAATGTAGCTACAATTTAATTGTGGCTAGCGTCAAAACACTTTTGCTAGAATCCACTGCCTAGACCTCACTCTCCAAATACATCTCTGCGATGAACATAACTCACAGCCTGACGACACAAATGATAGTAACCTCTAAGCGGAGACAGGAGCGTCCAGTTTAGCTCATAGGTGACAACACAACATTGACATCACAGTCGCTTGTGTGATGTAATGATGACGAGTGACAGCTGACGGGATTGACGGCTCGGCGGGCCCTAAACCGGGCCACACCGTTAGGAAGATGAGCAAGGCGGCACTCGACTAATGGATGTGATTTTGAAGACGCTAGCTTGGGAAGAGCCATTCTTTCATTGCATTAAAATGCATACTGCCTATTGATGCAATGAAAAAAAAAGTAAGTAAGTAAGTGACACTTTATTGCAAACACACAAAGGAACACATCAATCAACTAAAATAATGTAGTTATTAAGTAATGTCTTCACAGTTTTCTTTGCTTTATGAATGGCTTACAATTTTTTTTTATCATTTACCAACGATAATAATAATAATAACGATATTTAAATAATGAATTTAATGGCCTGGAAAAATTCCCTAAATCTTGGGCCGCCATTGAAACTAAGTTTCGGAACCAGTTCCGATCGAGGACTTATTTGTCTTTGTTTCTCATTTAATTAGGCATAGAAAGACGTGTTTTCCTGAACCTGTAGTTCCTGGATTAGCTCACAGATGTAGCGGCCTGAGATATTAGTTTTAACAGAAACTTCCGTGGCAAGAAATCTAGCTATTTTATGGTAATATGCAGTTAGAAGGGCCAGCGCAGCACCGTTAGGCCAGGCCGAATAATTGTACCGAGTAACGGTGCCAGGATATAGGTAAGTCTGGGAAATAGCATCATTTAGACTAGGGTTAGGGTTTATATACAATACAAAAGAATACAATATACAATACAATTATAAGTATCTACGTATTATTATTTAGTTAATGTTAAGTATTTTATGTAAATACTATTTGTATGTAATTTATCTTAAACATACTATTATTTATGCCAATCCGCAATGCACTATTCCATTCAAACAACTTGCTTAAACTTAGGTTGCCTGGTAGAGATTGCTACCTTAGCAATAAGGCCGCCTGTTGACTCAACTTTCTTTATGTACTGTATTATTTACCTATGTTTTCTGTTTTGGTGTCAATAAAGAATATTTGTATTGTATTGTTACACGCTCAGTCTGGCGTCAGTTCAGTCCATCAGTCTGGACTGATGCCAGAATGATGGATGAAAAACACGGTACTAATATAATCATCAGTCCGTCAGTCAACCGGTTAAACGATAATTCTCTCGTCATTCTGTCGTCATTCTGAGCAGACTGAACTAACGCCAGACTGAGCGTGTAACCCTTGTCCTAGAGCGGGATTTAAAGATACGGAGATCGTAAGTAGCAGCAATAATGAGATAACGCACAAATACTTTATTATTCTCTCTGCATTTCTTACTGGCTAGTTATGTGATAATATTCGCGACTCGCATTCAAACTGCACAAAAAAACACTTTCGCATACAAAAAACAGCACAAAAAAACCGGCCAAGTGCGAGTCGGACTCGCGCACCGAGGGTTCCGTACAAACCTGCAAGGTTTACAAAGTTCGTTCATTACGACAATCGAGTCATAACTATGGTAATCTTATTGCAAAATGAAATTCATAACATTACAATGGGGAAAGATGGAGGAGCATAAATTTAAGACAAAGATCTCTTTATCGTTTAAGTGATCCTTTATTTTATATTAACACATATCATTTATCTATAATATAACTGAAACACTTATACTAGCCTTGCAGCAGACTTGCGAAAGTTCTTTTATTAAACTTCGCCAGTAGAAACAATACAAGCAAGCTGTCTGATAATAACCAACAATAAGAAATATAATAATGTCATTGAATTTAATTATAAGTATAACACTTTAAGCAGTTAGGACGCATTTAGATTATACAGCTACATTCACCAAAACATCGGGATTGAATGACGATGAGTGAGGTCGTCTTTGCCGTTTGAAAAATGTTGCCCATACATAGTATAATAACTCGCGGTCATTGCTGTAACTACAATTATGTTTACAATCACAATTTTTTTGGTGGTATAACTACATAAAATTTTAAGCTTTTCGGAATTTTTCTGTTACCTGTGCTGTAAGCTATTGCTTCTTACCAAATTTCGAGATTCTATGTCAACGGGAAGTGGTCTTTAGGTTTTAATTCCCTTGCGTGTAGTTGCGAGTTTCAAAATATGCGGTATCAATGGTTGTACTTTTGCGTTTTTGCGTTGACTTAGTTTTTTTTTTTTTCACGGGTTAAAGGCAATTAGATCTAAGTATTTGATATGAATTTCAACTTGATAGCTCTACGCGTTCATGAGGAAAAAAGTAATAAGTTTATATTTATTAAAAAAGATGGAGGAGCATAAATTTAAGACAAAGATCTCTTTATCGTTTAAGTAACTAAGTACTAAGTAAGTATTTCAACTTGATAGCTCTACGCGTTCATGAGGAAAAAAGTAATAAGTTTATATTTATTAAAAAATATATATTTTGTAATGTAACTAAAAATTTAAGGTTTTCGGAATTTTTCCTTTATGTGTGCTATAAAACGTTGCTTCATGCCAAATTTCAAGATTCTAGGTCGACTGGAAGTACCCTTTAGGTTTTGATTCCCTTGCGAGTACTTGCGAGTTTCAAAATATGCAGCTTAAATTGCTGTTTCTTTTGATTGCGTTGACATAGAAGTTTGATTTTGTTACAGCTTAAAGGTATTATAGACCTGAGTATTTGGTATGAATTTCAATTTAATACCTCTACGCGTTTATGAGGAAATGGGTAGTAAGGTTAAAATTATTAAAAAAATATATTATGTGATGTAACTAAAAATTTATGGTTTTCGTAATTTTTCCTTTATCTATGCTATAAGACGTTGCTTCGTACCAAATTTCAAGATTCTGAGTTCACTGGAAGCACCCTGTAGGTTTTGATTCCCTTGCAAGTGTCGAAAATTTGCGGCATAAACGGCTGTATCTTTTGATTGCGTTGGCTTAGAAGTTTGATTTTTTCACAGCTTCAAGGGACAGTAGACCTTAGTAATTGATATAAATTTCAGCTTCATACCTCCACGCGTTCCTGAGAAAAAGGGTCTTGACAGACGGACGGACAGACGGACAACAAAGTGATCCTATAAGGGTTCCGTTTTTTCCTTTTGAGGTACGGAACCCTAAAAATCGATAAATAATTTAGTAGGGAGTAGCAAGAACATTCTGTGTGTGTAGCATTAAGTTTCCCATTGTACATTTTAAACCAGGACCACAATTTTCATTAAGTTTTGCAATTGCAGTAGAAATCTCAGAACTTACGCACATAAATAATGAATGAACTGAAAATTATAAATGTTCGCGTTGATGTCTTTTCCTCTCGATACTAAACTTTGACGGCAAATAAGTAAAAAATATAACGATAAGATCATGAAATATGAAAAATTTAGTTGAAAATTTTTCATCTGGGCTAAAACCACATTATTTTTTAAGGGGATCAAACCCGCGCCTCCCGGATAAAAATAATTCACCATATCCATTACGCGCCACCGACGCACGATGCGCTGGTAGTTTCATAAATTTACTATCTATACTAATTATACATTGGTTATTTTGATGTGAAAATCAAAGATGCTGCCATCTTAACCGCTTCAGCAAGTAAGAGGCGTTTAAAACAAATTACCTATAGGCAAAGGCACCGGCAAAGGGCGAAGTGCCGTTAGTGGAAGATCAAATTTTAACTCCCATTATACGGCTATGCTATACGAGACTCTATAATGTAGACACTCAAGTTTCATGGCACCGGTTTCAAATCCTGGATCTGGGTTGCCTAGAAGAGATTAGCAATAAGGCCGCCTGTTGAAAGCTATTGTTTTCTGTGTTTGTTTTTTTTTTATTTTATTTGTGTTATATTTGTCATCCTGCCACTTTAAAATAAACATACATACATACCTATCAAATTAATACAAAAAGCTGCATTTGTATTACAGGCGGCAAATTCAGCAGTTAGACATCTAATGGAAGTCTAATGGAAAATCAACGAATTACCAGTGAATTTATAAATATTAAAACATGATTAAAACACTGCATTTACTTACTTAACTTTGATATTATATCATAAATGTATTAGTTATGTAAAGTTAGTTACTCGTGCTTGTCTATCTATACCTGCAAGTTCGACATGCATCAAAATTTTTTTCCGATTTCCTTATAAAGAGTGATCGGTTATTCAATTGATTTACGTTTTTGTGTATCTCACCAATATTATAAAAGCGAATTCGTCTGTTTGTTTGTTACAGTATTATTTATAATTTGGTGAGAAATTTATTTATATGTATATAAAAATAATTTTATCTAATAAAATAATTTTATTTTATAAAATATTTAATCGACAACTATCTTACTGGTAGTTGTCGATTAAAAACCTTTTTGTGGTTTATTAAATAGTTTTTTTTTATTAATTATTATTTTATATTCTAAGGTCATCCAGAGCGAATTTGAACTTATGCATAACTTGCCTCAAATATTATAAAAATATCCGTTTTTCTTAACAATATAATATTATAATTGTCTACTTTCCAATTTTCCCTTAAAGACATTAAACTCATTTAGCACTATTAAACGTTCAGATATATAAAATGGCCTATATGACATGTTTCGATAGCTACAATATTTTTAACTCTTCATCATCATGGTCTTAAACTAATTATCTAGTCGTTTCATTCATAGTGCAGCCTATTCTTCTTGTAATCCCGCAGCAGCTATAAAGCTTTTCTTATAGCAGGGTATTAAACTCTTTTCTTACCGCGGCTCGCGGAAGAGCCCTATTCATTGGCGCGGCCGAGCAATCAACCTGAACCATTGTTCTAGTCGACTTACCACCGCCTATCTTGGCACAACCTGCTTATTACACAGCCTATTGAAAGATAAAAAAAAGTTTTCGAACTGGCCGGTACAAGGAACTAGGAAAATCTGTGCGCTTCGCTCTTGAGGCCGATACATAGTGAGAAATTTAAGAGTTGATTCCCCAAGATTCATGTAGAACCATAGATAGAGGTAGAATTATTTCTTTTGCACAAAAAAATACATAACAGAATAGAACTCTCAGAGGAGCTTGCTGATTCAAACTCAAGAACTCTACTAATCGGTTACTTGTGGCGATATGCAAAGCGTATTATGCCAAAACGCAAAAAAAACTATGCAGTTTCATAATCCGAGCGATTCCAGCAGAGAGGTGGGTAATTAGCGCGCTTCTTGGTTGGAAGAACCCTTATAGAGCACATATTATTAAATTTATATCCAGCTAGGATAGATTTGAAGTGCAACAGATAAAAAATCTACGTCTATGTTCTATCTAGAGGATTCCAAGTGGGAACTGGGAACGGATAAAATCGAATTCTCGGTTGTCACCGAAAGCTACTGATACTTAAAAGTTATACGAGTATTTATCACACCTAATTCAATTTTTATCATCATAGCACTGAATGGTGACAAACTAATAATGCAGAATACATAGCATGATATTTGTGCAGTAGGTACTTATAAAACAAAATCCCATCAAAATCCATAACTTTAATTTTACCCAGGAAGGTCGGAAAAAGCCGCGCTTATTTTTAGGGCAAATTAAAAGCTGCTTGTTTTACTGATCTACCATGCTACGCAACGCGACATACTAATGTGATTTTCTTAGTTAAATCATTTCTTAGATCAATCAATGACACAAGCACGCATTTCAGAAATAAACAACACAAAATATAAAGTAGGTGTAAGCAACAAATAAATGGATTGCATTTTCTTATCTCACTAAGGGAGAGAGTTGAGAATAATTATAATAATATACTTGTACTTACATGCAATAAATGTAATTGCTTTTACGATTAGGTAGATAGAATATAATTATGCGGGTGCTTAGACACAGAAATACTAAAAATAATTTTATTTTTTAGTAGATAAATGAGAAAGGATAACGTATAATATGATATCTTAAACACGCAGAATTGAAAGTTAAGTAATCGCGTGTGAATGAGCGATTGTTAGAGGTTTTGAGTAACGCTACGCTTAATTTTAAAAAAATGCAGGAATAATAATTTGGTATTAAATGCTAAAACTTCAACTCGTATTGTAATTGTATTGTTCTGAATGTTTAAAAGAAAACTAAACTCTTGGCGAGAAATTGACTAGCAAGATGAATTTTCAAGTCAGTCAGATTAACATTTAAGGATTACACTAACAGTCATTTTTGCGATTTAATTTTGAATGAAACTCCCCAATGTTTCATATTTAAGAATTTAAAAATATATGTAAGTAAGTACATTAAAGCAAAATTTTAAGAACACACAATATGTGAATTTGAATTTAATTTTTTTTGTCCACTACTGGACGAACTTAGGCCTCTCCCAATGGACGTCATTGATCATCTGCTTTCTTCACCCAATCTTGCCGCTTTGCTATAAAGGTAAATATTGTAAAGAAACGTGACCCTACAGTATAAGTAACTGGTTATTGAAT
The DNA here is from genome assembly GCA_948473455.1 of Teleiodes luculella. Classification (NCBI taxonomy): domain Eukaryota; kingdom Metazoa; phylum Arthropoda; class Insecta; order Lepidoptera; family Gelechiidae; genus Teleiodes; species Teleiodes luculella. The sequence continues at coordinate 10,481,815 of OX419596.1, forward strand.
TTGATCGTGCGATACAAGTATTTATGGGCTCGCAGATAGCAGGGCTAATGAACTCCAATGAAAGTTATTGATCATAAATGATATTTTGAATCAATTTTGTCTAAAAATATGCCCTTCCAAATCGTTAGTAATATCTGGCTATCTGACAACTTAAATTAGCTGATTGCCAATACTTTTGATCCACTTTACTGTGTTTACTTCTCTCTTCCTAGGTTCACTGTAGGACATTTCTTAGGAAATAAGTTTAAATTTTTCTAATGTTGCTTCTTTTTTTTGTATTTGACCTTGATTTTTTTTGTGTACAATAAATGTTAAATAAACAAATTATCTCTTTGCTATTTTGTTACGACACTCTAATATTACCTACTCGTAAAGTATCTTTTTGTTTAAAAATTTAATTAAATTAAAATACAAAAAATACCACCAGAACTGAAGAACTTCGAGTGATTATTTTTTCTTCTATCAAAAAGGCCAGTTTTAAAATCTTATAACACCTACGTCGCGTGAAAACTAGGAGATATCAAAGTTGTCGCATTCCATCTCAGATAATACAGCGAGCGCCGAGACCGTTAGCTGGTTCTAGGAAGCTATAATGTAGCGAACGTAGCATTATGTGCGTGCATTCAGTGCATTCTTGCTTAGAGCAACGGTAACGAAAAAAAGTAGTCATAAAATATTTACTACACATTTGATTTAAGAACTTCATTCGCCCTTTATCGACTTATATACGAACGAACGAATTTAAAAACGATTGAAGAAATGTTTAAATACGATATTATTTTTATACGCTTTTGAAAATTATTGTTAAATAATAATTAAATAATATATAAACTAAGTAAATGTTCATTCATAATCATAACATAATTTTATAAACTTCCACAACAATGCGACCCCGAACGCGTTGAAGTCTTTTGTACCGACAAAATTTAAAGCTACTTTAATAAAAAATGCTAAGAAGCGTAGGTAAAACCAAGGTACATTTAATGACTAAATTATTATATTAACAGGTTAAAGCAAGAAATTAAGTCCACTTCACAAGTAATATGTTCACATCACGACATGTATAAAAACAAAACGAGCCGCACTCAACAGCCGCATCGCACGAGACAAACAAAAGAAACGCAGCACAAAAGAAATAAAAATTTAAAACTATTAAGTCTTAATCAAAAACGGCCTTCGCCACGTGTTAAGATTCAAAAGACGACACGAAAGGAATTAATGTGGCAATTAAAACGTGAAAGAAAATAAAAAAGAATAGGTAAATGCGTGTTGTAGTCGGTTATCGAGGGTTTTTGACTTGATTATAAATTAAAAGTGCAACTTCATAATGCAACTCAATAAGTTTTGTCAAACTCATAGGTATTTTTCTGTTAGTAAGAGTATATAAGTAAAAACTTTAATGTATTGCTTTCATATTATTATTTTTATTTGCGGAAGCGTAAGGCGGCTCAACAATTCCGAAATCAGGGTTTGTAAGGTTAACCTCAAAACCCACTCGATAAGAAGAAGAAGTAAGATCTGTAGGGTCGGTCGGGTCGTTAGGTGCCTAACCGGAAAATACCAACCCGGTCTACCACATCTAGCCAGAACAGCTTTCGTTGGAAATATTCCTGGGAACGGAAATTTATGTATGATGATGGGAATATATTTTGGATTTATGTATGGGGATGGTGGGAATATTCCCAGGAACGGCAAGTTTAAAGATGTGAGTATTAAAATTTCGTGACGGAACCCTAGCCGATGTAGAGAACTACAGATGCAGCGTTTGCGTCCTCTTTCCTTCCGACCTTGTCTGATTTGCTATGCACGCGAGCAGAACCTGTTCAGTCGCGGGGTTACTTACCCAATGCCAGTGGGTCTATGCTACTATGCTGTGTAAGCGCAACTCGGGTCTATGCAGTGTAAATACATATGATAGGCTTGCCCAATTAAAGTACAATGCAATTACATTATCATCATCATCATTTCAGCCGAAAGACGTCGCGTCCACTGCTACCTGAGTCAATTAGAAAATTATTAGAAAAAAATCCATTTGTAAATTATGTATAATATGTAAATAATGTCAATGTAAATTGTTTCTGTAAATAGCCATTAAATAAAAAACATTAGAAAATATTTAGTTTTTAGCTATTTAAAATAATTTGAAGTAGATTGGAGTGATCTATTTTAGCTTTTGGACATTCTTCGTCATTTAGAAATAATTTTAATTGGTCAAACAAAGTTACAAAGTTGAATTCAGCGGAGCAACTTTGTCCAGAAGAAACTCTTCCTTATAAATTAAATACCTGCTCTTCTTTCTTTTTTACGAGTCGATATCAAATTTCCTACCTGTAATGTTTCTACAAATTTTTCGAAAGTAGGCAAACGCGGAATGTTGGCAAATGTCGCCGAAATCTCATGAATATGTTTTGGGCCCAGAACTAAGCTAATTCAATTGCATTTTATCAAACGACTGAGGTAAGAATTGGCGGTGAAATATGGACTAGGATAAAAAATAAGTGATAAAGAAACTGTCAATGATCGCTTGAAGTTCATTGAATGATTTTAAAAACAATAAAGCAATTTGAGTAAACATATAATCGTCGGGAATGCTTTCTTACAGCGATTTTAATCGTCTTCTCTGTCTACCTGTTATAATTACCCTTATTCTTTTGCTGTTTTAATCCAAAGTGGTAGTTCCGTACGAAGCGTATGATACAATCACGCGCAGATTGCGCAACGCGCACGCGAAAGCGCGCATCCGAGCGCAGCGGATATCTGCTACCTGCTACTGCAGCTTATCCTACTAATCCGTTATAGAAAAAAAATAAAGGCGCCGTTCTTGTAAATAATATTCTGAGCCATCCATCATCGTTTAATCGAAAAAACAACAACCTTTTTAAAAGCGTTTTTAAATCTAATTACTTTTTATTTATACAGAAACAAACATTAAAACTGAAACATACAAAAAAGGCATGCTCAATTTCTTATATAAATAGTCAAAAATCGGCAAGTTCAATTACTCTAACAGTAGGTACCTAATGTTCAACTACCTACCCATTTTGTATTATAAAATTAAAGTATCATCCTAATGTGCAGAATATAACAAACAGAACTCTACATCTAATATTTAAAACCTGCAAATTCAATAATCCTTCATAACGTGATCCTAGTAATTATTTGATTCAGCAGAATTGTATCCCTGCGCTTACGCTCACTTAGATAGATTGGGCTCAATTCTGCGTTGCCGCTAAAATATCTAAATTTAAGTTATTATGTTTGGTATTTCACGTTTTTAAGAACGAAAAGGGACAGGTGATTGCCAACCTACATTTAGACACGTCAAACATCGATTTTACGCGTAATTTAGCAGGAATTTAAAAACATCCCGACTTAATTAAGCTAAATTTGACAGATGCGCTGCTTATTTTAAATATCGTTCATTCTAAATTATATTCATTCATCCCCCCATCCTTTTCGATTGTCATATGAATGAAAGAGACCAACAACTTAAATTTAGAGATTTTAGCGGCCACGGCAGAATTGAGTCCATTGACTACATAAGTTCGTCTCATCATGTTAGATGATAGTTACCTAGTAATCTTGATCCCACGGATTATACGATTTGCATGACCCTACACTACACTAACAGAATACTCGTTATGTAAACAAAGATGGTTACATTTGGTGATTCAGTGTAAAATATCGTTTAAACTTATGTAATGCAACGCAATTCACACAATGAGCTTGCTGCTGTTTACAATAGAAAACAAAAATGAAAGGTTATGGGACACATGATTTGCAAAAACTACAATAAAAACACGGAAACTATGTAGCTAAAAAACGGGTCGAAGAAATGAAAAATTCGATGTAGAGTTGAAATCGTAATTCGCTTACTATTTGAACTCTACCGACAAAAGAAAATCAAATTGAAAGTTGCAACTGTGTGTTATTTATATCTATCACATAAATGTTAAACGCGCGTTCAACGGTCGTCAAAAAAATCTTCTGTGGTATTTTTTACACAAAAGTCAAATTTTTTAACGGAGATTTTTCATTGATTGGGATTTATTTATACAAAGCTTTTCACAAGCTTTTTTTTTCAAACCGTTTATAAATTAAAGTGAAGGTCTTGAAGTCATTTTGGAACGCTAAAAATATTCACCTTCCAAACAGAAATGGGGATCAGTTAATCTTTCGACGTGCGACACGGCAATGCATCGTGCGCGTGACACTACTACGAGAGCATGCTTTGCAAATTATCCGCAGTCTTGTGCGACTACCCTCATTAATCCAACGTGCTTTCTAGAGCGCATCGTGAATTTTAAACAGATATTACATGAGTTTTTTAACCATCTGAATTATCCAAAATATGTTAAGTGTTTCAATTTGTAGCGTGAATCGTAAGTTGCAAACAAACAAACAAAAAGTAATTTATTTTCCTAAATAGTAATAACATAACATACTGTGTACCTGGCCCCCAAACTAGGAATTCTTGTGCTATGGGAAGCCATTGCATTCGCTGGAGTTGCGGATGAAGGCAAGGAAATTTACTTACTTTGTTAATATGTACTTGTTTAAACAATTAAATGAAATGTACAAAGCGATTCTGCTGTATTAACAAAATCTATGTGCACCGTTCGTCGATTAAGTTAGTCGTCATTCAACTTGTATCTCAACAAGAATTTTCCTCATAATTGACAAAAAACATTTTACAATAAATCGGTTAAGTTTGTAAAAAAAAAAACGAAAACCGCATTGCGAACAGAATACTATATGAAGTAATTAATGCCAAAAATGTGTGTCATAACATTGTGGTCAAAACCTTTCTTAATAATTCATTGTTAATCGTTGCAAATCCCTCACTATGAACTTGAAGGAATGTTTCATTGTTATGACTGTATTGCATGTAAACTCTTCAGAACAAAATCAAACTTTACCCGAAACGAAAAAGTGAATGCTGTATTTCATCGCACATTAACATAACAATTTACCAATGCAGACGGCCTTACACACGTTACCATATTGTTCTTCATTAGCCAAGAAGTATTTGCATCGGAGTGACCTAGCTCACGTAATGTTTGGTTTACTTTAGTTTACTATTGTTTGTGTCGAACACGAGCCCATATATCATTGGATGTAATGTAACTTTCGTAACAATGCAGAATGGACTACGAACGACTACACGATGCGAGCGATTCGAGGCGGTACAGTCGGGGAAAATTAAACTGGATTGTCGGACGGAACGCACGTAGTTCCAAAGCCTAATTCAGTTCTAACTGAAATAGATAACAAACACTTATTTTACCGCCGCCGCGCCGCCTGGATGTTTAAGACCACAAGATAGATAGATAATATTTTTAGCAACATATTTCCAATTTATCATAAGATAAGAAAAGAGCCATTAATATAATAAAGTCGCAAGTACTATACAATACAATACAATACAAATATTCTTATTCTCATTCTTCTTTATTCTTATTCAAGAACTGAAATAGATTTCAAACATTTATTTTACCGCCGTCTGGATGTTTAAGACCACAAGATAAAAAAGTAAATAAATTATTTTTAGCAACATATTTCCAATTTATCCTAAGAAAAGAGCCATTAATATAATAAAATCGCAAGTACAATACAATACATCATCACAATACAAATATTCTTATTCTCATTCTTCTTTATTCTTATTCAAGTAATTACACTCTATATAGATCGCATAAGTATACGAGTACATCGTGTCCTTCTGAAAGTTTTATCATCTGCCGATTGTTCTGGCGAATTAGATAAATTATCTTAGTCCAACTATACCATTCACGATTCGATACAATGCTAGGAGGTGTTGTCCAATGGCCGGATCTTTTGCAATCTGCTTGCTAGGCTATTAAAGATAGTACACGCATTAGATTAGCCAAGCTGTTGTTGTTAGTTCAAGCATGGCTTTTTGCTAGTTAAATTTCAGCCTTTCAGGAATAGTTTGATGAAACACAAGGTTGAAATTAGAACAAATGCTAAATCCTTGTGTGTGTTGTTAATTTAATAGATGGTCCATCCTACACGATGATTTGAACATTTGAAATATTTGGCGGCGTTGCATCTAACGTTTCCTTTCCTTTTTTCTATTCCTAATGTGTCAAAAATTAAAGGTAATTCTCCTAAAAAAGAGTTGCATAAAAAGGAAAGTTTAAGAATCGGTAACGATAGCGTTTTAAGAATTGCATAAACAGACTTTTGTTTCTCGTAACAGTCGTTAGCTTTCTTGTTTCTATGAGCACGTATATTTTCCCCTTTTTTATATACCTTTGGTACACCCTAAATACTTTGTTATGTGCATTTTGGTCGACCACACATTATCATCAGTCAACCGCAAACGTTTCGGATTCGTTCAGAAATTACTGCTACTGTGTCGTCGTGAAACAGCCATAAGCATTCCGCTGGCGCCATTTACAAGTTTTTTGCTAGGCTAATGGGTCTTTTATAAATTCTACAGTCGTTAAAGTAATTTCTACAACGTGTTGTATAAAATTTTAACTACCCCATTTGTAAATATTCTCTCTGTAGTAAAATATTGTAAAGGAAACAAAATGTAAAAAAATATCCTAGTTACCTTTTGCGAACAAAGGTAGCAGAGTCAGGCTTTTTTGACCGAGCGAGCGAGTGCGAAGTGTCTTCGTTTCAGCTGGGATTTTTTAAATTTCATTTGTCTGTTCCTCTACAAAAATTTTATTGTCGAGTTTTTGGAAAATAAGGTGATGGGGGGTTGCTAGTTTGCGTGATTGACTGCTGACGCTGCTGTTTTTGTTGACCGGTTCGTGAAGTCTACTATTTACGAGACACCATTCGATATTAGGTTTAAGTTATACTGTGAGGTTCATTAAAAAAAAGAACAGTATAATAAGTACAATGAGATTTGCGTACTTTGCATAGCCATTAAGGTATAAAAAATAGGTAAGTAAATAAGTAACACTTTATTGCAAACGCACAAAGAAAAGAATAAAGACTAACTTTATCTTGTGATTAAATTTTGTATATTCGTGCCTCAGCTTATAAAAGTAATTGAGTTAGATGTAGGAACGCGGCTAGCTTTTGCTCGTTTTATAATAAAGGCAATATAGGCAGGCTCGCCTTTATAACAAAACGTGATTATTATTTTGAAACGTTAGTACGTTTCTACTGGTCTGTGGTGCGTATTCCAACAAGTGGAATGTAAAGTTCAGTTACGTAGGTAGCTGATAAAGCTTTCAGAAGGACACGATGTACTCATATACCTACTTAGAGATGAAGGCAACGTTGTGCTTAAAGCAGCACACTTCTGCGAAGACAATGAAAAGTGGAAAGTCGATTGGGCCAGCGTGGTCTACTGAAGTAACTAAAGCTTGATTATCCTAGTATAGGATCACTACATAGTATAAAACAAAGATGCTTAAATCTTTAAAACTACGCAACGGATTTTGATGCGGTTTCTTTTGATAGATGAGTGATTCAAGAGGAAGGTTTTTAAGTATAATACGTGCATAATATACTTAGGTATAACCATTTTCCTGTGCGAAGCCGGGGCGGGTCGCTAGTAAGCTATAAACCCCTCGATAAAATAAGCTATAAGCTAAACCACGCTAAAGAGTTCAAAGAGTTCAAAGAATTTATTTTTTAACTTTTGGACATTATTACATCTCTTAGTTATGTCATTTAAATTATCTTTTCTGGCGAGTTCAAAAATTTGGCTGTCTTCTGTGGAGAAGAGCTCGCCGAAGAAACTCCACAGGCGTTGCATCTTTTAAACATATTTTTACAGTTAACTAAGGAGAAACACACTTAAAATGGATTAGTCATTCATTTCCACTTGCAGATAATATTCTAACGACGGCTTATTTAGTATAAGCAATTATTAGTTAGTAAGCACTTAATTTTAAATGGGTTATTTTATTACCTAGGGCCTACTTCACGAATTGCAATTTTATAAGTTACGATCACAATTTTTATTCATTGCGTAGGTAATCTCATCTATATTGTACGTACACCATACATACATACATAAATGCGCAATATAATATACGCCCTTTGTTTGCTATTAATGTATTTACATAGATGTGTAGTGTATTTCGATGGTGGGTTTTGTGCGCAAACGAACGCCGCCACAGGCAACTTTGAACGGCCATTGGCCGCTCTAAAGCTCTGTCTTAGTACGTATTGACTAGTACTTTATATTATGTGGTATGGATAAAGTTTAGCTTTGCTTTGAACTACTTTGAAGTAAAAAAATATTATGAAATTTTGTATTGAAACCTTAGGAATGGTAAATTAGAATACAAAGTTGTGTTGAGTAATTTCTTAAATCTAGTCTCTGCTCAACGTCTAGCCATCTCTAGTCTAGTAAGTAACAGTCAAGCTAAGCTGAAAAGTTTGGATTTGTATCGTTCTTTATGTCCTTTTAATAAGGGATAGAATCGCGGTACTCGTGTTTAGCATACCTTGCAATTGACTGTACTATAGGAGCGTTAGTTAGTATGCATAAGCTTTTTTATAACCGCGTTGCATATTCTAAGGTGCATCTAATGTCAAGCAACTCCCTATCGCCTGAGACTAGTCAGACAGGTTGCCTAGAAAATATGGTCCTTCGCGTAAACATTATTTCCATCACCTGGCTTACCTACCTACGGCAGTCAAATGTAAAACTTGCATGTAGTCAAATCGAAATTTTAAATAGTTTTTTTTTTCAAGAAGTTTGTATTAAGCAGCAGATACATTTCATGGCCAGTTATAAAGTTTATTTCAACAGTTTGAAACTTTGCTCAGTTTGCTTACACGCAGTAACGCAGTTTAAAAAACTTATCTTTTTTTACATACGGAGGCGATGCCTGTGCAAATTATTCAGCAAGTTCACTACAGAGCAACTGCGTAAAAAAATACTACTTAACAAAGCTAACTTGAAAAACACTAAATTTACAGCGTTAATAAAAATACTTACCTACTTACATAGAGCGTTTACATTTACACTTGTTTGTATTTGTTTTTTTTTAATAAACAGATTTCATCTTGACCTACATCTCGAGAAAAACTGATTTTTAAAACAAAATGAACATACTTTAAATAGGTACCACAAAATGGAAAAGTTTAAATTAATAAATCGGACGGCTTCTTATTAAACCCAGTTCATATGTGTATACTACCCCCTCTAACATGCCCGGTCCACGCGTGACAGACATAATTTTGTCGTGCGTATTCTCTTATCCTATTGGAGGATATTTCAATATGGCGGGATTTTTGACAGTTAAATGTGCGACAAACTTTTGTCATAGCACTGCATGTTACGGGGGCTGGTGATTGTAATAGTAACGATGGTAATGTATAAAAGCACATATCGTTCGCAAAAACAAAAATCTGTTTAGGTACATACGAATACGTTCCGTTTATTTACTGCAGCGGATATCTTTTACGTGGTCGTCATAGACATAGACAGACAGTGCGCCGTGATTCTTGTGTTCCCAGTAAAACTCAGTGTCGTAAAAACTGCCATTACAGCTTTATTTCATTTCCTGTTCTTGACTGACGTTAGCTGTTTGAATAATATATTGTATAGTGAGGATCATTAGGCGCCCTGGCCAATCGGAACGGCCAGACAGACGTTACTTTTCTTGTATACCTATATTCATACTAGTTCTCACAGTAAAAGCGGACAATCGCCCGTTGTATAAGTATGCTAAGGTGTACTAAACTTTTAAAAGGGTATATTTGTATCTTTAATCTAATCTTTTCTGTATCAGCTCTTAAATTTGCCTGTGTTTATTCTACCATGCTTGCCTGCAGCTTATTGCAGTTGATTCACACAAAATTATGGACTTCTTCGCTCGATCTTTGATGACACTATTATTATTCCTTTACCTCGAATGAAAATACGATCGAGAATCATCGTGAGAATTAAACAGTCCTAACCACCCTCTATACTCTATACTAAAAATAATTATGCTAAGCCCGTTGAAACTGATCTCATAAAATGTTTCGAGCCCAATAAATAAAAAAACGTTTTTCTAAATTTACTACAGGATGATAATAAATCAAAATCTCTCGATGTTATTTCAGTGTCGGTGCTATAAATTCCCAAGTCCGCGAATCCTAGGAATAGGCAGTAAAAACGGCGTCTGTAGACATGGTAATTGGCTATGGCATTGCCTTGGCTAATCGAAGGTGGATATCTTCACGCGATGCTATTCACCCGCCATGCGCCATTGCCTAAGCCTGGTTTGTAACTTTTTTCACATGCATTGGTAATTCCAATTGGCGAGGGTAATGTGGAATTTCGTCACAATGTTTGTGCAAAACAAACAAGAGAATATCATTGATGCAGAAAGATATTTTTCTTTTCGATTTTTCAGTGGGAAATACATGATTGGGAAAAGATATAATGTACGAATTGATATTTTAAATTACCTACTTATTCCGGGAATATATTAAGGTAGAACAGATAAACAGAGAAATCGGTCTTTGTATTTTTTTTCTATATACAGATTTTCGACCTCTACTGTTTTATTATAAGGTAATATGCAGTGTTACGGGAATTTCGGGAGTAAATTAGCCAATCCCTCCATTCACTAAGATCCCCCTGCAAAGCTTCCCTAGACTACGAGAAGTAGATATTATTTGTTAACTTAAAAAATAGTAAAAATAATATCTCACCTAACAGAGTTTACCTGAAAGAGCAATGACTCAAGTTCAATCATTTTCTTTTAAGCACAATACTCGATAAGACTTTCATTGGAGAGCAAAAACTTCTATAGATACTTTTTTCTTTTTTTCATAGCTTTGCATTTGTAAATATTTTTTTGCGCGGTGGTGAAGCGTACCAGTGAAATGGGATTACTCGATTGTGGCCATTGAAGATCTGTAGAAACTAGACTGTTACCACATAAACTTTCGCCCTGAACTTGTGTTTCTTTTATTGTAGTTGCGTGCTTGCGTACAATACAAAGGAAAAGTGCAGAAAAGAAAATTAAAAATATATATATATCGTAAACGTGACGTAGAGTTTCACGTTTATGCAAACAAACTTAATACCATTTCAAATTTCAAATATATATATTTTAACTTCTATAATATAAAGAGAGTAGGTTGAAATTGACATTAATGATCGTAGTAACCCTTTTGTGTTCGTTAAAATAAATCTGATGCCACTTTACTTTAAAATTGGACAAAGGATTTTTAATACAGATTATTGTCTGAATTTCTAATGGAACCTACGATTCATAATTCATTGCCACGCATATTTAGGCAGAATTTAAAAACATTATACTCAACTCAATAATATTTTTTCCCGACCATCTAGTTCCACTATCTATCTATCTCTCCTAGCCTTATCCCATCATTTGGGGTCGGCTCTCCTAGTACTCCTTCGCCAAACAGATCTGTTCTGGGTCGTCTCTGGTGTTATCTCAGCCTCCTTCATGTCTCTGTTAACAGTAGCCATCCATGTCAGGCGGGGTCTACCTGGTCTCTTAGGCGGTGGGAGCATATCGAGTACCTTCCTTGTCATATGTTCAGGAGGGCGGCGCATCACGTGCCCGTACCATCTTAATCGGCTTTCCTTCAGTTTCTCCTGAATAGCTGTTACCCTGAAACTGCCACGAATGTGAACGCTGCGGACGTGGTCTAGAAGCGTCACCTCTCCGGCCCAACGCAGCATTCTCATCTCGGCAGCGTGAATTTTATCGGCCTGTTGTTTTTTGAGGGCCCAGCACTCACCACCGTACATCATGGCTGGCCGGATGGCAGCTTTATATACTTTGCCTTTTACATGTACGGGCATTCTTCTGTCGCACATCACTCCCGTTAGCTCTCGCCACTTCATCCAACCTGTGTTTATGCGATGGGTCACATCCGCGTCGATGGTCGCATCTTTTTTAATCTACTCATTAATGGCATAGTTCCACGACAAGATTATAAGAAGAAAGACCAATTTGGTAATTGTCCGTAGCTGTGGGAGTCACTATACTACACACAATTCTTCACACTTAAATAAGTAACGAGTTAAATTACCTAATCTTGGTCGGGGATTATTCCGAGCATTGTTACAAAAACTGAGCGGGCGCTTCTTTTAGTTCGGAAATTGTAGTTATTATTCCTATTATGCGTGAAAACAAGCGGAAATTACGAATAGCCAAAAACAATGCATTTCCGAACTGAAACTCTTTGTATTATACTTATCATACTTCATATACTAATTTTATAAAGAGGGAAGATTTGTACTTTTGTGTGTGTGTATGTATGTTTGTATGAATAAAACTACTGAACCGATTTCAAAAATTCTTTCACCATTAGAAAGCTACGTTCACCCTGAGTAACATAGGCTACCTTTTACCGCGGGAAAATGCCCCATTCCCACGGAAAAAAACTCTAGCTAATGCTAGCTAGTACAATATAAATGTGTACCTGTGATGTATACACAAATTTTCATGTGTGTATGTATGTATAATAGTGTAAGTAACCTCTTCAAAGTACTTACGAGTCGGTATTATAATGAGGTAAAATAATAACTACGCGTAAGTACTCGTACTAAAGCCATTAATGAGTAGTTAAGAGGCATAAGTTCTAAGCAATAATGATTTATTTCTTATACTATTTTGTAGTATATTAAGTATATAAATATGTAGGTATGTGTTTCAGTAAAATTACCAACAATGAGCTCTCGTATTTTATAGTATAAGATTATTATTATATAAATATTTTTCGTTAGCAAAACAGGGACTACCATTTGGTATTCTGTGTCAAAACTAAGTTCAAACGTATTTTATTTACAAAATTATATGTAAGGTATCTCAAATATATAGGTACTTACGATAAAAGATAATAACCTTGTTAATAATATGTAAACTAAAATAAATAATAATTGATGTTAAGACAAGTTTTAATGAATTTTAATTTTAATGAATTTTGTATTTTATGAAAACTAAATTTGGAATTCAGGGTTTAAATTTAAATTTGTAGAATTTGTAGCATTAAATTAAATTTGTGGAATTAAAAAAAATTAAAAATTGTAAACTGCACTTTGTTTACTATGGGTGTAAATTGCCTGAAATAAAAGAATTTTATTTTTTAATTTTATTCATTTAAGTATCTCAGTAATAATAAGCCTAGGTGAAAGACTTAGGTTCAGGAACTGACTAAAGAACGCGTTTATGTCTTTCTTAAAGAAGATAATGAAAACTTTTAAAACAACCAGTACGAAAGCAAAAATTCACTGCTTATTCGGTAAGTATATGTTTGTTGTTTGAGAAAAACAAGTGTCCATTTATTAAAAACCAACGTCCAACTCGCATTATTTAGGTTTACTCTATTTTCGTACAAAAGGTTTACCTGGTAGAGATTGCTTAACAATAAGGTCGCTTTTTGAATCTATTATTTTATTTTTTGTCTTTCTGTACAATGTTTGTTATGTAGGGTATAATAAAGGATAATAAGAGAAGAAACTTCAAAAAGAAATGATTGCAATAATCTCGGCTCATTTCCGTTGCCTGCAGAAACAACCCTTCATTAGTATAAAATTAGCATCCAAACTAACAATTTCATCCAGCGGGGTTCTAAAATAATAAACATGTTCTGGAGGGGAGAGCATAACTTAGCGTCCTAACAATCCTGTTTTGACTTTTTTACTTACCACTTAAGTTATTACTTTGGAATCCTTCGCGTCTACATTCACGGCACTTATTTAGTAGCTGTATGGGGTGTCATCCGTGCACTGTTTTTATTTTTTAAGTCATTTGTTTGTTTCGCGCGTAATTTGAATTAGGAACGCGGCGCGGTGCGCGCGTCTGTTAGCGCGGTTGTCTATGAACTGGCGGTGTAGAAGGCGGGAAGGCGGCCGGCAGGCAGGCAGGAGGCAAAGAGCTTTTCCACGGAGCCTAGCGCTGGCGCCGCAGACCACCTGCCAGTGGTATGTTAACGGGACGCGAAGCAATATGAGCTCCAGATACTTTATTGCAGCTATACTGCAACTTGCTTGCATCGTAGAAGCCGTCGTTGAGCCAATCTCAATAAATAGTACGCGATAGCCAAATTAAACAATTAAAAGTGAGTGCTATCTAATGTTCTAATGATAACCATGATTGCTTAATCTCACTAATATTATAATTGCGAAAGTATAGGTGTTTAGAATACGATTTGGATGCTTGCCTGCTTAGCTTGTGGATTTCTAGGTTAACCTACCTCACAAACCCTGGCTGGTGTCAGAATCATTGAGTCGCCTATGGATAAATTTGGATATTTTGAAGGTAGACAAATCAAATCCAAGTAGCAGCCGTAAACTACGAGAGAACAGTTAAATTGATTTTTGAATTTCATATTTGTTGTAAAAGGTGGTCCACTAAGGCTTATTCATCATGATTTCAGGGTAGGCTCGGGCCCATTGGTGGGAAGGGGAAATAATGAGATATTAACGACGACCACGTAAAAGGTTTAGGTGCGTACGAGTAAAAGTTACATTTATTATAAACAATCATATATATTTTCTGCTAGTTCATACATAATAATATTGTTTTTTTTTGTTATCAAGAATGTCCACTTATCTACTATATGACTAATAAACTACAGGTACGATATTTTTCATAACAAATACTTAACACTTTTTGGTAACCTAACATAAACACAATCATATACTATATTAATACATATAAGAAAATACAAACTAATAATAAATTCTTTTAAATGTAACCTAATAGGTACTTATATTTAAGGTATGATGAGAAATACATAAGCACAGTTTGAAATAGATGATTTTGAATTTGTCATATATTGTTATATCCCTGTATTTTGAATTCAAATTTAAAGGTATACTCATTTGCAAGAATACGATAACACTTCATTTTAGGTATTCATTCTATTTTTTTTTCAGTATTTTATACCTTAACACATTAAAATGGTAGAATACTAGAAACGGTTATCAGTTCCTGTCTACGACAAATTTAATATAGTCGCCAAATGGCCCTCCTTTTTACCAAAACTACAAATCGGTTATTTAATGAATTTTAATTTGAGTAAATGGTTTTGTAGGCTTACTACGTGAGAAGCTGTCAAACGCGACATATTGAGAGAACTACTATGGCTCTTATAGTCACTATGTCGCGTTTGACAGCTTCTCGCGCTTGTCGCTTCTTACATAGTAGGTAAGCTGGTTTTGTTGCTTCTCTTAATACTGTGACGTGATAAACAAGGATTCAAATATACTGGCCTTGATTATCTTCGTCGGATCGTTCTTTCAAAAACGTCCTTCATTCAAATCTGCCTATTCTATTCTTCTTCTAGCCAAGAATAAGGACAGAAAAAAAAATAATAAAACAGTACTTAGCGATGATAGTGATGATTGTATAATGATATTATCATGAAACAAGACCTCGATTCAGGAATATCGAAACTTTTTAAAATTTACATTTACGTAAAGCGCGAAAAAGATAGATGGTGAAAAAGTAATAATGCTATATTTTGAATAGAAGCGCCAGCTTAATGGACACAACTTATTAAAAGGTTATTTGGATTAAGTACTAAATCATTCGCTAAATAAACTTTGTAAAACTATTGAAATGCTATCATATACCAGAGGCACTAGAATTTATTTGAATTACATTGCCATCACTCTTATATCCGTAGTTATACAGTATCAGTAGTAAGTTAGGATTTCCGAAGCAACGGCGGAACGTGAAATATGCACATAAAATCTAACTTCGCAACCTCGCTTCGCAATGGATGAATGAAATTTTAGAAAAAAAAAAATGTTTGTTTATTTCTAAAATTATAAAATCATTAAAATTTATATTTCATTTAATACTATGTATTTCAATAAATTCAGTCCCAAATTTACGAAAATTCTTACCACCTTCAATGGCATTGGTATTTTTTTCGTTTTAAATTAAATGCATAACCCAACTATTTTAGAGTTGTCATAATATTAATTTTATTTTTGTCAGTCAGCGAGATTTTAGATTTAATATTGTTCATTTCTATCACGCTTTTTATTCTACTCAAAACTAAATTTAAAAATCAATTTTAATACTTATTTAAACTGTTTTACTTTAATATTACCACCTTCTACTTGTAATGATAAACAACTTATAATAAACATACATAATATTCATATATATTTATATATATATATTTATTTAGTTTATCATAAAAGCTAAGTGATTCTGTCATTGAGTTATAATTTTAATAAAATATGTTGCATTGCAGTAATGCCTACAATTTATCAGGAAGTAAATTACCCCATGACCAAAGCTTGCTTATCTACTAACTAAAGGGAAATCAAACATAACATAAATAAAAAAAAGTGTGGTACTAAAATCAGCGTCAGAATATGGTTGCACATTCATGTGTATAGTAATTTTCCTATATAACTGGTCGTAAGTATCGAGTTTATAGCTACAAAAGGGTCAGATAGGCTTGGAACCAGAAAAAGAATTGACGATTGCTCCATCAACACCTGAACTGTATCTAAAAGGGTAAATTTCGTAGCGAGTTAGCACTGCCGTAGTGGTCAGATGGTGCATAACTTCTATAACAATATTAATAGTTCCATTTTACTGACTACTGACTGCTAAGCTTAGACATGACTGATAGGAGCATAATTGGTAGATCAGAAATGCTCCTATTTAACCAAAGGGGCACAACGGAGCATTTGTATCCGTCCATCGTGCCCCTAAGGGCATGAACCATTATCCATATGTTCAGCAGAGCAGTCGTCGAAAATCCAAAATCTAATTAAGAATTTTTTTTTTTTTTTTTTAATAGCCTACATTATTTCCCACTGCTGGGCAAAGGCCTCCCCTCCACTACGCCAAACATCACGATCAAGCGCACTTGTGGTCCAGTCTGTATCGTACGCGTCCAAGTCGTCCCGCCAACGTCTCCCGAGGCCTGCCTCGTCGTCGGCGTCCATTTTCTGGTATAAAATCTGTAGCCAGTTTAGCCCATCGTTCGGGATGCATGCGGGCGACATGTCCCGCCCAGTCCCACTTCAGCTTTGCTGTTTTTAAGCCCACATCTGTTATGCCTGTTTAATGTTTAATTTAATTAAGAATTGGCCCAGCCAAAATTAAACCAAATTTTTATGCTTTCAAACAAATCAATCAACAAAATCACTTAGCACAAGAAATACTAAGAGCGGAATTACGTCTCTTCAATGTTAGGATTTTCGGAGAATAGCTGGTGGTCGTTGTACGTCCGCAGGTAACTCCTAGTGGTGTTGTAGAGAAGGAAGCCCCATTTCATCATCATGAAGGACCATACTAACCTGATGACGATGCTGGATTGGATCGGCATAATTGCTGGAATAAAAGTAAATGGCATTATTAAAGTTGAAATTGAATGGATGAAGTGTGTTACCAGGGTTAAAAATATTGGTTTTCTACTCCTTTAAACTTTATCAAAGGTAACAGAATAAAACACATTGCTCATAGTCCATTTCCTTAGCAAATCCATAGATTTTTTCTTGGTGTTGTGATTTTTTGGACTCATTGACTACATACAAGTAGCTACATTAAAGTGTAAGCTTCATGCCTTTGTAAAAATAATCAAAGTACAATCTTTCTATTTATTGTACATTAGCCAGTACATGTGGCTGTTATTCTGTAGCAGAAGCGAATTTCATCATCACTACATAGTATAAAACAAAGTCGCTTTCTCTGTCCCTATGTCCCTTTGTACGCTTAAATCTTTTTTTTTTTTTTTATATCAAATTTTTATTGAGGCTTTTGACGCTCTTGGCGACAATGCCAGCCTCATAGTTTTGGACGATGGTTTGGAGAAACTTTAACGGTTCTTAACCGACATATTATAAAACAAATACAACAACCTCGCATCTTTCGACGATGAAGAACTTAATAGCACATTTACCTGCCCACCATGCAGACCCAGAGGGAACATCCTGTTTCTAAGGTCACGATTCCGATCACACTCCACCAACAAGTGGAAGATATCTTCTATAACATTACAATAAGCACACAAAGGTGACTCTCTCCTCCTGATCATGTGATAAAACTTGTTGAGTGGAACATGACCGGAACGTAACCTCATCGCTGTGACTAATAAATCTCTAGAAAGGCTGGCATCGTCAAACCAAGGCGTCAAATTAGGCTCGCTATTTAAGGTTTGATACCATATGCCCTTTGTGGCAGAGCGTTCAACAAAATGTTTCTTCCACCTTTCAATACAAATACTTTTAGCAATTTGAAACACCTCAGAAAAGTAAGGCTCACAGGTAACAACCTGACCATCACAAACTGCTTCACGAGCCAATCGATCCGCAGCCTCATTACCACTCAACCCGACGTGCGAAGGTATCCATTGCAATCTTACATTGCAACCCATCTTGTCAAGAATATTAAGTACATTAAGGATTTGATATGCAATGGGAATACCTCGCACACCCGTCACACAACGAACCAGATGCTGCAGAGCACTTTTTGAATCCGTCAAAACAACCACTTTGCGGTATCGACTAGACTGCACATAGTGAAGTGCTTCTAGTAGAGCAAATAGCTCGGCTCTCATAATAGACATATCTCCGCGAAGCTTCACCTTGAATGAGTATTGAGTCTGGGGATCGACAAATGCAGCACCTACACCCTGATCACTCTTAGATCCATCAGTGTATAACCTGTGATAGCCAGAATATGTGCAATTCAAATCTTGCAAGGTGAGTGATTTTAAATTTGAAATGTCATAGTTACGTTTAGCAGACGATAATCCCTCAACTTGCAATCTGACAACTTTTTTAATGTCCATGTAGGATAACCATACGTCCGAAAGAAACATCTCCAAACACGGACTTGTATACAGTTCCTTCTCTTTAAAAATAGAGTGGATTTCAATAAGCATAGGTACATTCTTATTTCTCCAAAAATTACTAACTTGTGAAAGTTTTTCTATTTTGTCAAAATTATCATTAGAGAGTGAAGCGACCCTCAGCCAGTATCTGCTTCCAAGCCAAAAACGGCGAACAAACAGAGGAGGTATACTCAGTTCACTCTCCATGACATGAATTGGAGTGCTACGTATAAAACTGCCACAAATTCTCAATGCCCTGTTTTGTATTATACTAAGTCTATTTAAATGTGTCTTTGCCGAATTTCCATATAAAAAGCTACCATAATCAAGACGACTTCGAATAAGGGATATGTATAGTCTTCGTAGATGTTTGGGATGAACGCCCCACGAACTTCCCGCTAATACTTTCAACACATTGAGAAGCTTGTAACATTTTTCACTAACCTCCTTAATATGTGCACCCCACTTCAATGAAGGGTCAAGCCACATTCCTAAATATTTAACTTTTTTCAAATTTTGGAGTTTACTATTGTTCATACTAATATCAACATTTAAAATTTTCCTTGACTTGTTAAATATACATATACTACTTTTACTCTCAGACAAACTAAGACCAATATTACTTAACTGATTCGTCAATGCTGAAATAGCATCGTTAAATACAGTTTCTACATATCCAATATTTCCGTAAAGGAACGTCTTATACAAAACAAAGTCATCCGCATATTGAGAAACATTTACATTTGATATAATATTGCTGATATTCATTGTTATAATATTGAACAAAAGTGGTGACATAGGGTCCCCTTGAGCCAAACCTCTGCAGGTATATCTACTAATACTTTTATTGCCAATCAACATAGTACAATTTCTGTTAGAGAGGAAGTTCCATATGTAACCACATATTTTATGTCCAATACCAACACTTTCTAGAGTGACTATAAGTGGAGCTATATTGACATTATTGTAAGCATTGGTTATATCAACAAAACAGGCTATAGTTGCCTTATTATCAGCGAAACCAGTCTGAACATCAGCAACCAAACCAGTAAGATTATCCAAACTTGACTTGGCGCGCCTAAACCCAATCGTGGACGGAGGCAATAATTTATTGTGTTCAATGAACCACTCCATTCTCTTCAGTAAAATAAGATGGAAGAGTTTGCATGGACATGACATAAGAGAAATGGGCCTTAACGCAGACGACGAGTTAGGGTCACGTCCAGGCTTGGGTATAGGGACTATCAACACATCCCTCCACTGGCTAGGAACATCACCAGTATTCAAAATGAGGTTGAATAAATCAACAAGTACTAATTTGGCTTTCAATGGAAGATTGTATGACATAGAATAGGATATATTATCTGCGCCTGGTGAGGTGTCCTTTCGTTTGATACAATTGTTAAATTCAGCCAGAGTTATTTTGGCCTCTAAAATAGACGAATGAACATTTAACAAGGGAGGTTGAGGTTCCTCAACAGTATCTGGAGTAAGAGTGTATAACAATTCTTTGGCTTTTGAAGGATCAACAGAAGCATATTTACTCCCTCCACCTTTCATCCATCTCATTTTACGCCACATGTCAGGAGAAGACGTTTCATGGTCAATGCTAGAACAAAAGTCAGACCACCCATCAAACCTAGCCTTTTTGGTTAACATGGTTGCTTGAGAAACTTTCTCTTGATAGTTCTTATAATTATCAGGAGTAGGATTACGTCTGACCTTTGCTAAAGCAAGTCGCCTTTCAGCTACAGCCTTTGATAGAGTAGAATTCCAATATGGCTTAGGCCTGAATCTAGTATCCGGATCCTGGCTGATCTTAATCCATGGAATGGCCACGTCAGCTGCAGATTGTATTATATTGATGATAGAATTATAACAAACTTGAACCTCATTAACAAATACCCAATTCTTGAGATCTTCGACAATTGTTTTCTGAAATTTTTCCCAGTTTGCTTCCTTAAAGTTCCTCTTTTTTATATTCAACCCTGTCTTCTCAAAGCCAAAGTTCATTTTGATGAAAAGATGATCGCTTCCCAGTGTTTCGTTGACAGTTTTCCATTTGAAGTTAATAGCTACATCAACAGATGCAAATGAGACATCAGGAGAGGTTTGCTGTAATACACCGTTAACCATCTTTATGCGTGTATGACTGCCATCATTAAGGCACACATAGTCATTTTCAAACATTGCTTGATAGACTTGTTCTCCTCTTCTGTCATTTTTCACAGACCACAACGTGTGATGTGCATTAAAGTCTCCAATAATAATAGTTTCTGAGTTATACAGTTGAAATATACTATTCCAGTCATCTATGGTGGTATTGCCGGAAGGTGGGCCCGGACAATAAATAGATACAATATGCTTAAGACCAGGGACATTAAAAACCTCTAGTATGAGAATCTGTATATCAGAATTGGAGATTCTGTGGAATTTTTGATTGGATTTGACAGATTTATGAATTAATGCACAGACCCCACCATATGAGTCATCACGATCAACTCTGAATATATTGTAATTACTAATGTTTATAAAGTTATCTTCAGATAGCCAAGTTTCACTGATAAATGCCATGTGTATTTTTTCTTGACATAAAATAAGCTCCAAATTACGCCGTTTTGGATATAAACTATTTGCATTCCATTGAAGGATATTCATAACACCACGCTGCCTATCAATATTTCTACGATGATCCATTATAAATTTGTTTTATAAAATTAAATATTGTTTCTGTATTTATATATTTAGCCAAACACCTCCTTATGATTACTTTAATAAGAGTAATTGTCATATCAATTTTTGTACCAATATCATATTTTGACAAGATTATTTCTCTCACACGTTCTAAAAATTTCTCAAGTAGAGATGTCTTCCTTGTTTTGCTTTTATCTTTATGAGCTTTTTCCTCTTCTGTATCACTACTTTCACCTTCATCACTACTAGAATTAAATAAGTGCTCATCCAAATCTTTCTTGTTTTTATGTTGTTTCCTACTCACTTTCTTTTTATCTCTTATAAATTGTGGAGAAGAATGGCGTTTACCATGAATAGTAGCTGGTTCCTGGACCTCCATAGCCTCTGCGATTTGATTATCAATACTACTCCCACTAGCTACATCTGCATAAGAGAGAATATTTGTTCTGACATCTGGAACGGACTGATCCACATTATCCACTTCTGTATTTATATAACATTCTCTGTTATTTAAGTCCCTATTTTTCTTTAATTCATTAATAGCATGTAGGGCCACCTTATATGCACAGTTGTTCTTGGCCATATACATACGTACAGTTTTTTCCCGTAAGAAGGCTGGACATAGACTTTTAAATAAGGACATGTGTGCCCCTTTACAATTCACACATTTAAATTGGTCAGTCGTGCAGTTTTCATGTTCTCCACCACATTTCGGGCAACGCTGTGATTTAACTGGACAAAAGTTTTTTGTATGGCCATATTTCCAACATTTTGAGCACTGTGTAACAGGGAAAATATATGGTTCCACCCTCAAACGGCAACCATATGCTTTAACATATGTTGGTAGGGTGGCCCCTTGAAAAGCAATACGAATGGTCTCACTTTTCACCCATTCTCCTTTCTGGTCTTTTTTCAAAAGGCGCTTGACATTCAAAATGCCCACTTCACTTTCAAGAATTTCTTTTAATTCCACATCTTGTAACTCTATATCTACATCTCGCACTACACCATATGAATAAATTACATCATTGGTTTTTCTGCAAATCCACCCCTTATTTACTATATTTTCATTGGTCATAAAAGAATCAGCGGCACTATTATTTTTAAATCTGATGAGAATCTTGCATGGGTTTTTATAAGTCACTTTTAGAATATCTGGTATATTCTCTGCCTTCAGTAACTTAGCCACAGCCAATTGTTTAGGGAGTGGGTCTTGAGATGAAACTGATATTTCATAAAAAGCGGACTCTTCTTGACTAGCTGAGGTCGATGTCATTTTCATTTCATGTGATGGTGAACGCCTCAAATTGCGCTTTTTCCTATTTGTAACCATAACAAACCCTTCATCATCTTCAGCTGCACTTAATTCCTCTCTCGTTCTCTTGGAATAGATTGGAAACTCATGACTTTCCTCAAACCTAACCTCAAAACTATCATCTTCGTTTAACGGATTATGAACTGGCGAAGAACCAAGAATTATTTTTCGCACATCCCTAGGGCACAAATTACTAGTATCGACACTGGGAGGAGGCTCCCCTTCACTAGGTTCACTCATAGTATTAAACAATTTCACACACAGAAAATTGAGGGTAGGTTAATAAAAAGTTATAATAAATCGTAAAGGTGTCTGCACGCAATGACGCCTGACGCGAGACTGCGCTTAAATCTTTAAAACTACGCAACGGATTTTGATGCGGTTTTTTTTAATAGATAGAGGGATTCAAGAGGAAGGTTTATATCTATAATACATGCATAATATACTCAAGAATAACCCACAATAACCATTTTCCCGTGCGGAGCCGGGGCGGGTCGCTAGTCATAAATAAATAAAAAATAAACTACTATACTCTCACAGTTTACATAATGAATGTTTAGCCGCATTTTCTGGCTACTGGACATTAAAATTGTAGAGACAAAACTCAGTAGAAAAATATTGTAAGTTTTAATACAAAATAATGTAAGTGAACAACAGTTTCAAGGTATTGAACTTGTTCTCAGTAATAAACAGATTATTCTTGTTCAAAGTCAAATGCCATTGCACTGAATTCTTATAGTTATGTCAACAAATAACATGAGTCAGTTCTTATCAGTTTCAACCAATTTCAACTGTGACTAACTTATTAGATTAGAATTGGTATTTAGTTGTAATTTGTTTCTTAAATATTATGAAAAAATAAAAGTATAATGACAATAAATTTTACTATGCCGCTTTGCTGCGAAAAGTGATTTTTATCTATTGTATATAATAATGTATCTGTTACGGCTAAAGACAGGTGTGAACATAAACTTAAGATTAGCCGGCTAAACTTAGGTTTATCTTTGAGGAGCGGCTAATGTTCGATAAAATATAAAAATGCGTCGAGTTATTTCATCTTTAGCCGTATAAACTGCACATTAACCGACCAGAAGCGGCTAAAAATGTATTCCATGGACGCGCGCGGGCGAAGAGGGGGTGAAGTGGTCGGAGGGGGAACGATGAAGCGCAATATGTGTTTTTTTTTTAATTTTTATATTTATAATGAGGCTGATTGTTTTTTTTTATACCTTAGTAGGTATCGTTGAAATTAATTGTTGATTGTTGTAATGCAAATTGTAGTGATAATTTCAATTTTGAAATATTTTGTTCCTAATTAATAACGAAGAATATTTATTTTGTTTTGATTTTTGTATTTTTATATGCCGAAATAGGTATTTCTAATGAACAATGAGACTGATTGTTTTAATAAGAAAATTGTGGCTTAAAGAAAACATTATCTATCATTTTTTAATTTGCTTATTCATATTTAGCCGAAGGGCGGCGGCTAAACTTAAGTTTAGCCGGCTAAAGATAGAAGAAACTAACATTAGCCGCTCCTCAAAGACAAACCTAAGTTTAGCCGGCTAATCTTAAGTTTATGTTAGCATCTATCTTTAGCCGTAACATATCTATCTACTAATTTGTATCTAATAGGTCTGTGTTTATTTTTTATTTGTTTGAATTGACTAGCAAAAGATTATATTTTCATAAAGATACACCTTATTTCTGATCACAAGGAAATAATTTAAAGACAAAATTTATATCCTTTTCACAAAAAAATAAAAAAAAAATATTTGAGGAACTATACATGTATACAAGTAATTTAATTTAAATTGTTAAATAATATGCTATTTTCTATACTTACAAGTCTTGTAATAAGTCTCAAGGAAAATATAAAAGAGAGTCAGAGCTGTTCCGGAGACAAAGCCAACAATGCCAAAGTCACCAATATACTGCAATGCTTTCCTTGAGAAATTCACATGCAGAGACTCTTTCAGATAATGACAGTGCAGCATCAAGGCCAAACCAGCATGGATACCTTGAAAAAAAGAACATACTTTTAAATAAAAATGCTTTTTTGTTTGTTTGCCAGTGAGTGATCATACTGATTGCTGTACTTTCATTCTATTGTACTGAATTTTAAGAAGGCTAACATATTCAATGTTGTTTTTGCAATGAAATAGCCTGTAAATCTGTGTTGAATGATGCAAGTTTATTGAAAGCTATCCCTTTTGTTTCTATTAGCCATCTTTATTTACATTCTTCTAAGCTACGCGATGACTTACCAGACATCAGTCCCCACATTCCAGCTTCGATATTCGCGTAAACGATACAAAAACATATAAACGCCGATATTCCAAGAATCGTTCCGATCGCACTTAAAGCTATGTGAACTTTTGTACGCAACATTATTGCAATAATCTCAGTAAGTAAATTATATTATTCGATCGAAAGAAAAGACAGCCTCCCGTGTTTAGCGAAAGAAATTAGATAGGTAAAAATGATGTGATTGATTCGCTTTTTGTTTTCTGTTTTGACGTGACTTTGACAGCTTTCTTTTTGTTTGTTTCTGTCTTGGCTGCAAGGATTTTTATCATATTTTCTGCGGGCTAGATATTTTCAAATTATATATTAATTATTAGATATTGAAAAATAAAAATATAGGATACCGTTTTAGTGTTCGATCACGATTGTTTTTTATTTAGTATTATTTAAAGTATTTAAACCATTTGCAAATTGACTCAAAAACTTCTGGTAATTTCATCAAATAAAAAAAGTACAACTTCGTTCAAAACGGTAATATTTCAGGCTCAGACCAAAGATTTCAGGTGTTGCTTGCTTTTTGCTTTGCTTGTTTGCATTGCATTTTTAATGCACTAAAAAATACAAAAGTATTTTCAAATCAATCTAAAATTTTTTGTACCTATTACCTATTACTTTACACTTCAAAAGCCTTTTTTATCGTTTTTTTACATACATTCATTCATTCATCAATATTTTTTTTACCGTGCGTTGGTGTAGTACATACTATATTTATACTGTGGTAAAGTTAAGCCGGGTCCACAGCTCCGTGTTTTCGTGTTTTGAACACTCTAACATGTTAAGTAAGGCACCTATTTCACTGGCGACAGACAGAAGACAAAAGACGAAAGGGACGCAGTTATGCGTTAGAATGAGATACAAATACACCGCGCTTACTCTTGCGCATAACTGCGTCCCTTTCGACTTTGTTTTCTGTCGCCAGTGAAATAGGTGCCTTAACATGTTAGCGTGTTAAAAACATGAAAACACGGAGCTGTGGACCCGGCTTTAACTGTACTTTACATTTTGAACACACGCCGCACACGGATTGGAGGATGGCGCGGGAATTTATAAAATGGTGGATCATTATTTCTAGTTTTTTGTATTACTATATTATTGCCAGAAAGCGGCTCCCACCTCTCTGATTATTGCTTTATTAGAATTTGTGATATATTGTAAAACAGGCTAACTGAACTGTATGTATGAAGAACTTTACAATAATAAATAAAAATACTGCTAGGCTACACGGTTTAGTTCCCTTGCCTTTCTATTTGGAAAGCATACCCACAAAAACAACATTAATAACAAAATGTCAATCAATCAAGTCAACTGGGTTTTACGCGGGAATCGAGAGGAAATGGCGGGTTCATTGTTTCGTCCTTTTTAAAATTAGTTTTTCATGGTAATTGTGGTGTTAATATGGTGGAATTAGTGCGATAATGTGCCATTAAAGAAGAACTATTCAATGAAAGTGAGAAATAATGAGTGGTTAGCTGTTTCTGGTTTGATACCCCGCGTTAAACTTCAGTATCATTGGAATGTAAGAACCACCCTTGCATTCCAATGATCCCGTAACAAGAAATGAAACTACTGAAGACGTTTAACATAGATGCAAGAAATGACTAAAGACGACGAAATGAAACTGAAGAAATAATGACTGAAGATGAAGACATTAAACTTGGATAATGCAAGAAACTACTAAAGACTAGGCTGTATGGGCTTAGATCCCTTTGCCTTTCCCATAAGGGAGAAAGAAACTAAAAAAAAAAAAAAAAAAATCAAGTCAACTGTCAAGTCAAGTTTTGTGATTTGTGTGTCTTTCGCTTCGTTTTTGGTCAAATTAATCTCGATTTTATTTGATTACATCCAGAATATCAAACGTTATTTAGCTGCCTCAGCCGGATTTTATAAACATTCTTCAATATCAGGGATAAGATGAGTTCAATATTCTGTATTAACTAGACATATAATCGTAATGTGTGAACCCGATCAAGTTTGTGAAGTTATAAGATCTAACAGAGGAAATGTGAAATTATACGTCGACGGATACACGTACGAGAAAAACAGAACGACTAAAACGGCGAGTTATTGGTTCTGTGAGAATCGCCGTAAAACGCAGTGCAGGGGTACAGCTATTACGAGGACCGATGGCGATTGCAATCATATTCTGACCAAGAAACCGGGTAGACACAATCACCCTAGAGACCCTATACGGAAGAAGATCGCAGACTTTAAACAGAAGTTGATTGAGGGAGTGTCTATGGGGATAGATCCTAACAACCTGATCAACGAGAGCCAAGCCAGCACTGCTTTTGAAGTGCTGGAGCATTTGCCATCTACTGCTGCTTTGAGACAGATCATTTACCGCCAAAGATCAAAACAAAGGGATACAAACTTTGAAGAAATTTACCTTTCTAATAGAAAGAGGTTAGTTTATTTATAAGTATTCTACTGGTCAAAATACCTTTGTCTAGTATGCATTTTATTAAAGTTAGGTAACTTTGATAAATAATTATTATAAATCTAAACAACCAACAGTTGAACAAAGATTTTACTACATTAGATCCTAGACCACATTATTTTATTTTGCTAGTAGGTACACTTTTGCACATGCATAGTCAAGCATTATACATCAAAAGGAAGAGTGTTTTTGTGTAATGTATTTAACTGTTGCATAATGATAAATAATAATATTTAACTAATAACTCCATGCAACTAGCACAGGAATGACTGTTTGACTGTATAATTTTTATTTAAAGTTAATAAAAGTGTTTTCTTATTAACAATAGGGTTATTCTGTCAACAGAAAAATGAGAACCAAGAATGTCAACATGGCTCAGATGAAAAGACTATTGGAACTGATGGGTGACGATGGTGTGATCGTGGAAGGCAGGATTGCGTACGGAGACACCACCAAGCTGGACTTCTGGAAACAAATAGCTGCAAACCTCAACTCTGTAGAGGGCGGTGCCCATAAGAATGCTGTGCAGTGGTGCAAGGTAATTTAGAAATTTAGTCATAGCTGCAGACTTCAATTTTGAAATCACATTACATTACAATACATAATAAAAAGACCAATGATGGGCTTATTGAATTTCCAGGCATTTTTTTAAATAATCAATGTTAAATGCAGCAACACAACTTCACAGCACACTGCACAATGCTGCTGTGATGTGCATATATTCAAGTTGCATGTCATACAACCTGAATATGCAAAAGTTGTCATTCAACTTGAATATGCACATTATTGCACATCACAATCTTCTCCCTTATTCAATGGTCACAACAACCAGTGCAAAGTGCAAAGTTTTCAGCTTATATGACCTTGATTGTACAGCCTATAAAAAAAGTAGAATAAATGAAAGTCCTTCAGTCTAATGAATTTAATTAAATTGTGTGTGTATAGTCAGCTAAAGTGTAGCTAAAGAATACAAACAGTAGGGCTTGTCATTTTACAAAAGTTGCTTTTCAATTCCTTTGAACTTTGATACGATTTTGCTACACAAGTGTAGGTAAATAAAAATAAAAATTGATGGCTCCGTTTGTAATCTGCCTATTTATACGTGTGCATCTGGATTGAGGGCCCATTTTTTAAAAGTTTACAAAACGATTTGAGATTTACAGGGAATGTAATAAAGAATAGTAAAAACATGAAGCACAGGGTCACGAATTTCTTAAACATAAATTGAACTATGCCACTTTAGCCGAGCATCTGGATTGAGAGTCCAAGTTATTTAATCACCACAGTTTCAATTTATGTTTAAGAAATTCGTGACCCTGTGCTTCATGTTTTTACTATTCTTTATTACATTCCCTGTAAATCTCAAATCGTTTTGTAAACTTTTAAAAAATGGGCCCTCAATCCAGATGCACACTATTTATAATATATGCAGATGACATGATTACTTAAATGAAGAGAACTTTCAGGGCAATTTAATAACTATTTAAATCAAAACACTAATACTTTAACATCATAACAAATTTCCAGATGTGGTCAGACTGGAAAAACAGGATCCATAAGAAAGCCAATATTATTCTCAAGAGGAAGAGCTATAATTTGCTGGAACACCCGATGAACCTCAACATGAGTAGCATCGAAATACAGCTCCTTAAGGTGACTGGGTATCCACTTGACGATAAGGATGACTTGATGCAGCTGGAAATGGTAAGCCGCCTTACAAAAAGATACAATTTAGAAGTACAATTTGAAGTATATTACGTAGTTGATATTGTTCACATTTGAGACTAACTGGTTATGTAATAAAGATAAAACTGAACATGTATTTGTAACTTGTAGCTCTGTGTAATGGCCCCCTGACAATGTTTACGATAAAAAAATTGGTTATTATTTTTATTAGAATTTAAGGAAACCTTAAAAAATTCATCTGTGTTAAAGAACTTTATAAATTTTCCAAAATAAAAGTAATTCAACTCCTATCTATAAACCAGTGTTACAAAAGGATAGCACATCTATTTGGTGCAAAAAGCTGATTTATATTTCATGAGACACAGAATTGCTCATAAAGAAGTTCCCATCAAATTGGCATAGTTTTCGAACAGTAAAAAGAAGCCTTGATACCATTTATCACCCTGAAATTTTATTAATTTTATTTTATTTTGTTGCAATTAATTTATGTAGCTGTTCATGAAAGTAATTTTGTAAGGTAAATTTTAAATTAAAGTACAAATTATGGCTTTTGCCCCTGGGCAAACGAACTTACAGAGACAGGATACTTTAGAACAATCATTTTTAACTAGTAAATACTGTAATGTTTTGTAAGTTACGAATTAAAGGCTATTTTTATTTTTATTTATTTAAATTATAGCTTAGAATATTGGTTTATTTTCCTCAGATGCAGCATGTCACAAAAAAAGAGGCTCCGGATGCAGAAGAAATACAAGCAGATGACCTTCTGGATAGTTTCATGTTGCAGTCCGATAAAGAAGAATTCACAGACAAAGAAGATGAATTTAACTTTGATGAGGATAATGGCAATCAGTATCTAGAAGATAATCACCATGATGATTCTAATGGTAAGTTTGCATATTTAATAAAAAAAGGTGAAATTACAATTGAAACACCATACAACATGAAAATGTAATTGAATTGAATGTAAAACTGCATATTGATTTCGCACTGCACCATCGAACCTTTGCATCGAACATTGGCTCGCGCGGCAGCCGCTCACTGGCAGTTTTGTGATATATTTTTTTTACTTTTTTAAAAGGTGTCGTCTGTTAGCATAGCCAAGAAGATCCGGGTTCAAGTCCCTGCCCAAGCACAATGATTTTCATTTTTCGCTTCGATTTATAGTTTTGTTTTAAATTTAGGCATTTTAGGCATTTCAGAATAGTTTACTCCATCCAGACTTTTATTATACTGGCCCAGATTAAGACTGGAGATTTTTATTGTTTCTAAAGAAAATTACTATGCATCAACATAAAAACTTATGGTGATTTAAATTATATAATTTTATTAAATGTATTTTCAGATGATGACAAATCATATGAATTACCAATAGATGCCATGGATTCCGAAGATTCAGATGTTGGAAGGAAGAAGAGAAAAAACAAAGGTAGCCTAATATGTTATAAGTATCTAAAGTCATTTAAAGCCGAAAATTTTCTTCGTATTTCACCTTAGCAACTTTAACCATTCAAATTACCATCATATCAACTTACTTTTTTATATCAGCATATATATGTACGCCGAAGGCTTTATACTTCCTGCGACCATTCTATTCTAATTATTTGTTTAGTTTCAGGGCACAAAACCAAAAAGAGAAAATTATCATTTGAAGACTACAAAACCAAAGTTCAAATTGAGCTTCAAAAAGAGAGGCAGGAGCAGAAGAAAGAAGAATTAAGACTGAGAGCAATTGAGCTCAAATTGAAAGGAGATGAGTTGAGATTGAAAGAAATGGAAATGAATAAAGTGAAGTACCTGACTAACATTGAAGAGGAGAAACTGAAGTGCTTTAGAGATATCTCGGCTTCATTGAAAGAGTAAGTACCTGATATATAACCACAGTAGACTCAGAACAGTAAGTTATCTCCATACCAACTAGCCGCATCAGTTTGGTCACGCACACGCTTGCATCGAGCCCATACTGCCGCCCCCTTATTCCCCCTTATTTTATGCTAGTGAGAGTGTGTGACAGCGCGTGCCTACACGGCGCGCGGCGCGGACGCACACATTAAAACCGACAGCGGCACATTTGTATGAAGATAATTTACTGGTTTTACTGTGATATAATATAACTTTCTTTTTAGGTGCATTAAGATGTTCCTACCTTTCATATTATTTATCTTCCTCTTAATTTCTTTTCAGATTCCTAGAGATGTCAAGATCTGGCAACATGAGGTTACATAATGTTATTTAGTTTTAGATTTAAGGGAAGTCATATAATAAAAAAGATTATATTTTTACAGTAAAAAGTTCTTTATCTTCGTAAGTATGTTTAAATTTTCAAAATTAAAGCTATTGCACATTACGTATAATTATTTGCAAAATAAAGTTTAGAAGTATAACAAAAAAAAATTTAACTTGACCACAAGGAATTAACAGCATATCAACTCTACAAGATTGATAAAAGGAAGGATGGGTCATTTCGCTCGTCCCCAACCCGTGTGGGGATGACTGGGAATATTCGTAAAATGTATTTCCAGGGTGGGGACGAGTGGGAACGACTCGAAAGATGGACTGAGTATAATACTGGAAGAATGCAATGATAATTATTTATTTACAGAACTTAATAGATCTCAAATTAAAAGTGATATGGTCAACCATTTCTTTCCCCTTTCTTACATTCAATCACATATTGACTACACCAATTTGTTTTAAAGTTATTGTTAGAGCCCTTTCACACAAGCGATTTTTTTCGGCGATTTCTTGGCGGAGCGAGTTATTAACCGCCTCGATAACGGCGCGTCTCGCCGCGGTACCAGATACCAACTCGTGGCGATATGGTTGTGTACACGCTCGCTCGCGCTCGCTGCGATCTCGCTCCGCCGAGAAATCGCCGGAAAAAATCGCTCGTGTAAAAGGGCTCTTAGCTATTCAAGTGCATTGACATCAATTATTTAGTTTTTTACACATACAGTTAAATGCGAGGTAACTAAGCCAAACGGGCACCGCGATTCTTTTCCTTGTTCAACAGACAAGAATGGTGCGTCCAAATTCATTTGTTCGCCTAGAATAATGCTCCATTATCAAACATAAGAAACGATTATTTGAAAATAGAACGCAATTCGACTTAGCATGCTCTTGATTTTACCTAAAACCTAAAATATTATGCACAATCAATCACAATAATTACAAAGTATTTAAAAAATATCCATTGAGTATTTATGTTTAATAATTTGATCTATTCCCATCCAATCCCACGAACTAATACCACTTGGTATTAGTTTATTTTCGAGTTTATTTTCTATTCCTAACGAGTACCACGTTATTTCAAATTAAAAAATCTATTCCAAACGAATACCAAAACGTTACTTTTTGTACACTCAGCTACACAAAGTTTTATTTTATTATCTGACATTTACATACTATCGTAATTGAATGTTAAAAGTCTAAAACTTTCCAAACTAACTACGTGCCACGATTTTTAGAAACAAATCATCAATTAAATTCAATTATAAATAAAAGGGTATCATTCATTTTGGACCAAAAAAGTAAAAGTGCCGGCCAGCAGAAAAAAGTATAACTTTCGGGTAGAACACACAATTCCTGTTCGCTGGATGCGGGCAGCGCAGGACCGATCATTGTGGAGATCCTTGGGGGAGGCCTTTGTCCAGCAGTGGGCGTCTTTCAGCTGAGATGATGATGATGACACAATTCCTGTATTCTTTTACTATGACACTAATCCTGTGCACTCCATAGTTGTATTGTTAGAAGCTATTAATTAAATAATAAAAATGTTACTATAAAACTATTATTTTGACGCATGTCACAGCGCATGTAGTCATATTGTATTGAATATTATTAAATTTCTTTATTTTATGTGGTTTAACTTTTTTTATTATTATTATAATAGGGGCCCATATTAAGTATGTATTTGTTTAATATAATTAAAAATGTATTATGAAAGTATTATTATGATGCATAATAATGATCATTCATCAAGTTTTTTTTGGTTATTATAAACAAGAAAAAGTAAAAAAAAAAAAAAAAGTATAATGAAAATGTAAAAAAAAAGTGAAGAAATATAGAATAAATAGAATAATATTAAAAAATAAATATTATCACTACTTAAAGTACATAATTATATATAAAAGTTGATTGTGATATTTTATAACTATTGTTAGATTGTAGGTAAATTATCCATTTTTGATGGTTTTGCCAAAATCATTGTTACTTTAAAGTTGATTATCTGTGATACTTTATAATTTTGTTTGATTTATGTAAATTATTCATATTTGATATTTTTGCCAAATTTTTACTTGATTTATTATTATTATACGCAATTATATCAACCAAAATCATATAAGTCAATAGTCCATGATATTTAAAAAAATATATATGTGTTTTATATATATCAAACCCTAATCTTATAAAACATTACTAAAATCACAACTCAAAGCATTTTAATTTTACTGAACCTGACTGTACCTAATTCCTTAAAACTTGTTTTGGTATTGGTTTTTTTTTGTGGTACTCGTTAGGAATAGAAAAAACATTCGAAAATAAACTAATACCAAATGGTATTAGACCATGTTTATTTCCATTACCTGTAAAATTAAACAGGTTCTCTTCATGTATAAAAAAGAAATAAACATATCTAACAGGAAATTATGCAACATTCATTAGTGCCATTATTTTAAAATATAACAAACAATTAACATATATTTAAATCATCGTAAACTATAAATAAAGGCCAGCAACATGGAGCACATTTAGTTAACAGCTTTGTTAATTTTGATATGAATTAATCCATACATACATAGCAACTTTGAAAGCAGCTACTATGAACATTTAGGTGCAGAATGTCCAAGTTGAAAAAGATCCAGTGGGTGCAAAATGTCCAGGTCGTAAAACTTGGACATTCTGCACCTAAATGTATATGAATTACAAAGTCTAACAATCCACAAACACATCACTGAGAGGCAACACAATTTTTTCTTAAGTCTGGGCGGGCTTGAGCCCCTCGATGGGGACATATATGAGCTGTTAAAAACAACAACAACAACATGAGAAATAAAATATTACTTGCAGATTATCAGTAAAAAAAAATACAATGATGATGTAACTTTAAAAGAACATCAAATTATGCAACATTAATAAGTTCCGAGATCCTCATTAAATATAAAATTATTATTATTATTGGCTACACTGCCATGAAACATAAAAAATCACAGTTCACTATTATACTTAACAGTCTATTACGGTTGCATGAACCTCAGATACCTGGGATGAATGTTCTTCCGCTGAGCATCATCGAGCTGTGACAACCGGTGGTTGTGCTTTATGTGGCTCTTCATGTTGCAACTCTGGGCGTAACCTTGGCCACAGACTGGACATTTAAAGGGCTTTTCACCGGTATGTAAGCGCATGTGTATCACTAGATAGTCCTCGTGGTAGAAACTGGTTCCACAGACACTACAAACTGCTGGTCGTTCACCTTTGAAAAAAAGAGTTTTTTTATTATACATCAATTTTGACAATGATTAAATTGACACAATATTCTGTCTCTAACTAAATGACTCTTTTAGCTGGCCTTAGATTTTATTGTACAAAGAGAAGAATGAAAAGAACGGAATTTCAAGAAGTTGTGTGATGTAAAAGTAATGCAAAGTGAAAAGAAAATATATACTAACCAGTATGTGCAGATCTCTCATGAATTAACAAAGTCTTTGCATTACACAGAACTTTTCCACAGATTTTACAGGTCTGTTTCTTGGGTAGCTTCTTCTGTATGTGGACATTTTTGTGGTGCATCCGGAGTTCTTTTTCAAATGCAAACCTGCTGCCACAAAGTGAACAAATAAAGTTCTTTTCTGAATGTACTCTAATAATGTGTTTGGATAAGTTATATTCGTTTGTGTAAGTGTTGTGGCAGATTGGGCATTCAACCTTCTCCCTCTTTTTGTGTATGCTTTCTTTGTGTTTAGACAACCTGTCTGGGGAGGGGAATGTTTCTCCACAGAGTTCACATAGTTTAGCTACTGGTTCTACCGGTTTGGGTGGTGGCTTTGGTGCTACTTCGTTCTTTTTCTTTGTATTATCTTTCTTTCTCCCTTTTGAAGGAATTTGTAAGCTGGAAAAGAAAAAATCATAGAATACAATTTATTCTACATAAGATAGGCTCATGCAATGAAATTTGTGTCCATTATTTTCTTTTTACATTTTACATTTCTACAAAAGAAAGTAGTTTACCTCCATTTTCCATTAAAAACAAACTCTCCTTCAAGTATTGCAGCAGCTATTACATTATTACTAACATTTATTTTTGATTTCTCAGTCTTCTTTTTCTGTTTTTTGACCTCAACATTAGTTTTACTCTTATTATTGGTACATTTTCTTTTAACCTTAGTTCTAGGTTTGACTTCTATTAATTTCTTAGATTTTGTTAGTGGTTTAACAAGTTCCTGGAATTGGTGAGCATTGTCAAATGTTATTGTGGGTTCTGATTTGAAATCATTTGTTTTGAGTGTGGTTTTAACTTCAGGTTCCACTTTAATGCTATAGTCGTCATGATAGTCATCATCATAGTCTACAAATTCTTGTTTTACAGTGTGGATTTGTGCTTTTTCCAGTGATTGCTTTGACTCTCTATATTTGTTTATAAATGTACACGATTCCTGTAGCATATGATTACATTGTTCACAAATGTTTCGTGGATATCCAAAGATATCCTCAACCTGTAAGAGATAAACACAAGTAATTAAAATAAGGTACAGGCAAAGTGAATAGTTTTGAAAGTTTTTTAAGTGGATTATTTATGTTCTCATTAATAAACTTGTTACAGTGCATAACATAGGTATGAGCTTTAAGCTGTATATTGTATTAGATGGTAAACACAAACCATCACAAACAAGTCGCAAGGCAGGGGCTCTGTCCAATTGTATTCTGTAAGATAAGAACTAATAATATAGGCCCTTAAAAAATATTTTCGATTACCTGTTCACCAAAACATGAAGCAAGTTTGTCGCTGATATCTTTCCATTCTCCAGTAACACTTCCAAATATTGGGATAGAGGCTCCATCACTGAGACAAATCCGACACAATTCTAACAGGTCCAATACATCCATTATTAATTTTGAAGGTTATTTACTGAATAACATGAATATTTTATTCATTATTACCACAATTCAATATCCAAAAGTTAATTATTTCAAAGAATAAATCAGTAAAAATAAAAATAGCCATTCCAAAGCGCTCAACCAGACCTTTTTGGTGATTTTCTAAAGACAGAACAATCGCTTTTATTGTAGAAGAAAGAGATAACGCTATACAGGAGATCATCATACAGGAGATATATTTTGGTGTCATTTCAGACCATTTGCTTGCACAGCACAGCTACCTACCTACTGACTGACGTTTAGTTTTTTTTTATTATCTACTTTGGTCACGTTAACGTACACATGAATTTAACGTAAGTTTTTATATGCCATGAAATACAGTGCACATAATACCAAACTAAGATAAACAAGTAAATATTCTTTATTTTCTTAAAAAACTGTCATTATTTTAAGTGTTGCATATGATTAATTACTATATTTAACTTCTTATTAGTATTAATTACGATAAAATATTAGTCTTAAAAATACCACTGATCACAAGACTAACCATAGACAAGTTTTATTTCAGCCAGTTGTCTTCTGTCATCAGGTGATTGGGAGTGAAATTCTGAAATCCTCAAAAAGGGATAAAACGCAAATATTTCCTAAATCAGAATGTCTGGAAAAGACAAGCTAGCGATTTTCCCTTCCCGAGGGTGAGTAGTTTGTTGCGTACTGCATAAATAAGTGTAAAAACTCCATGTTTTGGTTGCGCAGTTCTTCACATTGATTATCTCTAATTTTCATGTTGTAGGGCCCAGATGTTAATAAAGGGCCGTTTGGCTGGTGCACAAAAGGGCCATGGTCTGCTCAAGAAGAAGGCTGATGCCCTGCAAGTCAGATTTCGTATGATTCTTGGCAAAATTATTTCGGTAAGTCTGAGGTGTGCTACACTGCTGATACCCTTACTGAACTTTAGTGAACTGTATTTACGTTGTCTTTAGAAATAGTAGTCTGAGTTTGGGCAGTTTTTATTGTGTTAAAACCTCAAACTGAAAGTAATTAAAGTTCCAAATAATTTATTATTATTCTTCTTTATTTTGTCTCGAACTATCCTGCTTATACTTATAAAAATTCAGGACTTGTTTTCAAGATATTAGCAAAATATTTCTTACAACAAAATAAAAATTATTTTTACAGACAAAAACCCTTATGGGTGAAGTAATGAAAGAGGCAGCATTCTCTCTCGCAGAAGCCAAATTCACAACGGGTGAATTCAACCAGGTGGTGCTCCAAAACGTCACTAAGGCCCAGATCAAGATCCGATCCAAAAAAGATAATGTTGCTGGTAAATTTTCAAAGTTGTTTCGTTAGATATGACATTTTATTTTTAACTAAATAAATAAATAAATATGTGGGGACATCTCACACACGGCCATCTGACTCCAAACTAGGCAGAGCCTGTTCTATGGGTCTCAGACAGCTGATATACATACATATATAAATATACAACAACCAGACACAAAGCAAACACAAGTACAACCATTATATAATTTAGCAAACAGCATTCTTAATTTCTTTGTTTGTAATATAATTAAAGTTTTCTAATAGGAAAGAAAAACAAAATATTTACTATGAGTGATTTACTACTCGCCATTTATTATTTATAGATCTCTACAGTTTTATTATTTTATTAAATTGGACAACCCATAATCCACAACCGCAAGACCACAACTTGCCTGAAATTTGACAAAAAAAAATCTGGTTGGTTAAGTATATTGGCTAATTTTTAAACTTACATGACTATTCCTAAGGCCTAAAGTACGCCACAAATAAATAAAATAAATAGTTAGTCAGTTCAAAGGGCTAATTTCCGCTACTCGACGTCAAGCGCGCGTATTTTGCGTGTCAATATAAAATAAAAAAGTAAATCTGCTGCTTTCAGCAGCTCGGTCAAAGACGTGTTTTCTGAACTCTTTGAATTTGGTTTAAAAACTGCACACAAAACACTATTTACGCAACACATAAAACAACGCCTCCGCTTTCTGGTTGTGAGCTTTTCATACAATAGATACATAACAAAATTCTCAATATTTCCCAGGTGTAACACTCCCAATCTTCGAGTCATACCAGGACGGGTCTGATACCTACGAACTGGCTGGGTTGGCTCGAGGTGGCCAGCAACTCGCCAAACTGAAGAAGAACTTCCAAAGCGCTGTCAAACTGCTCGTGGAACTGGCTTCTTTGCAGACATCCTTCGTCACCCTTGACGAGGTCATCAAAGTCACCAACAGGCGTGTCAACGCTATTGAACACGGTAATTAATTTACACGATTTAATTTTATAATTTACTCTCTATCTGCCCGCGTTGTTTTCCAATTTTTCCATAGTAATTTTTAACTAACCTACAGGAACTCTTTAATTTTCCGGGATTAAAAGTATCCAAGATGTTGACCAGGGATGTAAAGAACGACCATGCAAAATTTCATACAAATCGGTCCAATAGTTTCGGAGATTAACCTGTGCAAACAGACAGAGAAACAAAATAAAAGAAAATTGTCTGGATATGTTCTATTTCACTTCTTACATCCTCCTGACTCGGATTTTGTCTCTTTTTTTCTATGTACAGACATATTTTGACCTCTATAGTTTTATTATATAGATTATAGAATATTGAAACTTAAAGGCCGTACCCAGAAAGGCGGCAGACACGCGATCGCGATCCAATATCCGAGTTTATATGAAGCCTGTCCTAGAGAAAGCAAGTGCAATCTGTGTTACATACAGGCTGCGTATAAATTCTCGCGTCAGTGGGTCCGCACTCCGCACCTTAACACTACAATCTTCAATTTAATCTTCAAAATTTACAGCAGCAACACTGCAGGGTCCCAAATTAAATAAATGTATGCTGCCTATATTGGGTTCAAAATCAGAAGTGGGATTATTTTAATTCAAGGTTATTTGTTCAGTTAAACCTGACCAGAAATAAAAAATACCTGCTCTGGAGGCGCTATATTTTTATGTTTCTGGCAGTAGTTTCCATTCCATTGAAATTCCACAAGTTGGCGAGGTTTTTTATTTTTTCTGCATGGCTTTTTCTCATCTTCATCATCATCATCATCTCCGCCGAAAGACGTCCACTGCTGGACAAAGGCCTACCCCAAGTTTCTCCACAATGATCGGTCCTGCGCTGCCCGCATCCAGCGGCTTTTCTATTCCAGCTATTATATAATAGCATACCTAATTAATTTCTAACTAGGTTGGAACCAGTGCGGATTTTACTGTTAAATTATAAAAGTTACATTACGGAAAATGGCCGTGAAGGTTGAGGCCTAAAGGATTTATAAGTGATTGAAAAATGAATAAAAATGACATTATGAATGAAGAATGAATTCCAAAATTAAATACTCAAATTTAGAGGGAAAAAGAAATGGTTAATGCGTTGAGAAATGAGGTAGGAACGAAGTGAAGGCACCTCGTTACAGTATTACCGGGATACTCAAAAGACAATACAATATGCACAATGAAAATTTCCCCAGTGATCATTCCGCGGTTGGAGCGTACTCTGGCGTACATCATCTCTGAGTTGGACGAGCTGGAGAGAGAGGAGTTCTACCGTCTCAAGAAGATACAAGACAAGAAGAAGATCATTAAGGACAAGGCTGAGGCGGTGAGATATGATTTTTTTTGTCAATTTCAGCCGATCCTTTTGTCAATTCCAGCCAGTCCACTGGTGTTATGTACCTATCATGGTCTAAGAAAACAAGGTCTAACCGTTAGACCACGTGACTGACACGCGCCTACGTCATTTTGCTCTGTTTATCCTTGTCTATTACACGCATTCTACAAGGATGAATAGGCAAAATGACGTAGAAATGACGTAGGCTCGTGTCAGTCACGTGGTCTAATGGGTAGACCTTGTTTTCTTAGACCATGGTACCTACCTACTAGGTGTTTTATATTTGAACTAGCTACCCACCGCGGCTCTGCCTGTGTTAATAGTTTTTCCCGTGGGAATGAGGAAATTTCCCGCGGTAAAAGTTAGCCTATGTTCTTCCGCAAGGTCTATTCTATCTTTGTGACAAGTTTCACCAAAATTAGTGCAGTAGTTTCGGAGCTTATTCAATAATTAGGAATATTTTAGATATTTTTTTACACCTTGAGTTACATTATTGAAGTTTTAGTATGGAAGTCCGGTCCGGTGAAGCTTGATTGGTCGTACCTTTTCGACACAAGAATAGGTCAACAAAAAAATAAAAAAATGGGAAATGCCTCATTCCCACGGGAACATCTTAACGCGGGCGGAGCCGCGGCGGAAAGCTAGTGATATAAAAACAAAACCCTAGTTTTGGAATATTTATCACAAGTTGAAATTATTCTTATCTTGTTTGATAACGAGATTTGATTATTCTGTCATCAATACCCGATTCCAATAGAACACATAACAACTACCCTACACAATACCTTAACCTCACCTAAGTAGGTACCTAAACTTTAATACCAAATTTATGTAAAAATCCTTCCGAAAAGGGGAATAATCTTTAATTTTAGACAATCATGTAATTAACCCTGCAACCAAACTGGGCAAAGTGTCTTAGTGATATTTATTCGACACTGTTCCACCGGGATTCGAACCCCGAACCCCGTATTGTGACCTTTTTCTACTGAATAGCAGTGGGCAAAAGAGGACCAAGAGCAGCCACATAGACACATAATATATTATGACAAGTGCAAAGGTATCTCGGGTTTCCCGGAACGGATTTAGTATTTTGATGACTAAATGTATACCCTATCACTTGGCATGAGACATATCTTTATCTATCTATACAGCTGTTGTATCTCACGAGTGCAGGCTAGCCATACTTGTAGTGTAGTGAGTATAAACACGCGCTCTTGTGTGCACTACGCACACAAAGACAATGTGTAGGTGCAATACAACCAAGACACACACAACTATGGCTCGCCTGCAATCGTGAGATGAAACATCGGTACTAATATTATAAAGAGGAAAGATTTGATTGTTTGTTTGTTTACATTACATTATAGGTTCCGAAACTACTGAACCGATCTTAATCAAACTTGGTATAAAGAGAATAGGGAAGGGGAAGGACATAGGCTACCTTTTACCGCAGGAAAAATCCTCATTCCCCCGGTTAAAACTGTTAGTGTGGGTGGCGAAAAGCTAGTTTGTAATACTGGTGATGGTGTGACAATATTGTGTGGCTTGTGCTAGGCTTGTAAACAGCTTTCGTGCCGTTCCTAAGATACCGTGTAAAAAATATGCAAAGATGACATATTAAATAGCTTTCACAAAAAAGTTATGTAACCCTTCTACTATATAGGGTAAACAAAACGAGAGGACACTAAATGTCCCGTGCTATCCTTTTCACACTTATGTGAGCAGGATAGCGTATCAAAATAATTTGTTTTGTAAACTTGTATAATGTGTTTTGTTTATAATCTAATAAGTGCGAGTTTCGCTTACAATTACAAAGTCAACTAAAATATGTATACGATTTATTTATTAAAGTGTATTTTCACGACATAATTTGGTGTATGATAAGTTAGAAAAAGAAACAGAGAAAGAAAGAAAGTAGTATTTGAAGCCTTGCGTCTCTTTCTGTCACATAGAAAATTGCGTCGTGCGAGCACTTTAATTTAAACATGCTAGTAATAGAGCTGGTAAAGCGTGTTAAAAAAAGTTGATGGCAGTATTCATTACTTTGTTTGTATCATCGTAGTATAGCTTCAAAATGGTGGCGGGATCCATTAATTATTTATAAGCAGTAGCACTTCGTAGACAAAACTTTCTATTTTCATTGATATCTTTAAATTAAGTATTTTTCTTTAAAAAAATATTTTTCCGATCGTTTTTAAAAATGAAAGTTAGGATTGAATTCAACTAATAGAACATATATGTAGAATTTACGAAACTCCAGAAATAAAGTAAAAATTGGCGTCCCCTTCAATAGCAATGTAAAGCATGTTAGTATAACGTATACGTATTCCAGTTGGTGTCATCCGTGTGTAAATGCTTTTCTATAATTGCAGAAAAAAGCGGAACTCAAGGCCCTCGGCAAGCTTCAAGAAGAAGAAGGCACCACCATACTTGATCAGGAGGATAATGACATTATATTCTAAGCCCCCTCACCCTTTCTTCCTTCCCCTGTGACGATAGAAAAGCATTTATTTTGTGTTTTGTGTTTGTGCGTCCGCTACGCAATGAAAGGGGCTATTACGAATCTGTTGTTCTTCAAGATTTGTCAAAGCTAGCGCGCGAAATCTATCCGATTTCTTCTA
The DNA here is from genome assembly GCA_948473455.1 of Teleiodes luculella. NCBI lineage: Eukaryota > Metazoa > Arthropoda > Insecta > Lepidoptera > Gelechiidae > Teleiodes > Teleiodes luculella. Next base: position 10,524,411 of record OX419596.1, read on the forward strand.
TCTAATTTGTGTTGTAACTTCCGCACAAACATTGTGGGTAAAAGAACTGATTAATACACGTAGAAATCACTCGCACGCTACTACAACTAACCTCGCGTTTGGACGAAGGATAAAGGAGTATTAAAGAGCGTCACAGATTTTGAAGGAACTGGTGATTTGTATTGTATGCAGATTTTGGCCAATTAAGTATCCAGTAAAACATTTTGTCTTGGCCGCTTTTTGTATACAGTTTGTAGGAGAGGAGAGGTCACCAGTTCTTTGTCTGTGGCGCTCTGAAATGTGGGAAATGAATGCTTTTCTATTGCAGAAGAAGGAGGCGTTGCGCGCCGCGGCGGCGGGCGGTGATGTTCGTCTCTCGTGCATAATCGCCAGCCTGCTCGATGAGGGGGATGACGACCTACTGTTCTAGACTCCAGCGTACCAACCAGGGCTTGTTAACCTGGATAAAATTTCAAACCAGGTATTTTGCATCTCCATACATTGCGCAAGAGAGCGTTATCGTTTCGGTTTCGCTCTACCGGAACCCATATTTTTTCTGGTCTTGCTCAAAGAGCGAAATGATTTCGGTATCTGTACAAGTAACCGGTTAAAGAACTAAAAATTTCGCTCTCACCTCCGAATAGCTTTTGTCTGAATGAGACAGTATGAATGCGAACGGTGCGCCCGTCTAGGTTACTCTACGCTCGCAATGTGCGCAATGGAATTAACCTGGATTTTCCCGTTCCGATATCTGTTCAGAACGAAATTTCGCTCCAAGCAGAATTTAAAGAGCGTAATGCATAAACCAGGTTAAAAACCTTTATTTAGCGGTCTTCAAAATACCGGTTTCAAGCCCTGGTACCAACTACCACGCCACGTGACAGTTCGTTTCATACACTAATTAGAAAAAAAATGGCGGTAGGGCGCCCCAAACAGGTGGCTTACTCCATGCAAAGCGTCAAATCTCGTATCACATATTGACGTGACATTTACAGGCCAGCTCAATCAGTAATCTGTAAGTACTTTGTCAATGACAAAAGATTTACAGCGGTCCTTCCTAGGGTTGCTACTGGATTGATTCGAAATTGAAAATAGGTCTATAGCCGCATGTAAGATTCAAAATAATTGTGACGTTATTCATATCGTAACAATGAAACGAACTGGCAAGTAGAAGCGAGGTCGGAGCCCCCTCCCGTAGGAGTCACAGTAGCCAGTTGTTAGTAGGTGCAGTCAAGACGTTGACAGCCCTTAAGTAGTTAATAAAATGCTTTGTTTTGGCAATTCCACGAAATACATAACAATATATTATTATAGTATCAAAGAAGTTATCTTAGGTCTAAGAGAAAGTGTCATATACCTAAGTTTAATATGGTTTGCATTTTGTATAAAAAATAGCTTTTTAAATACTTGACTGCACAAGCCTATTGATATTACAGTGTTCATTATACTTTGTAAATATACTAATTGTTGTCGCGCTGTTAAAAATGTTTAATCCTCAAGAATACTAAATAATATGTTAAAGATTATTAAGATGGATGATAAATCATTATAATCAATACCATCGCTTATATCTAAGCATTCCATCGCGTTAGAACCAGTAAGAGTAACTTTTTATTGCCCACATAGCATAAAATCAGAATAAGTACATCAGAAGTATTTATGTTTTTGAAATGTTGTTTGGTTTATTATGAAACAATGTATTTTAAGTAAGCAATCATGTAAATACAACTTTGTGAAAGGAAATATTAAATATTATTATTGAACAAACGGTGTTTTTTTTTTGTTTCTGTCTTGTGGGCCTTAAATTCGATGAATGACTTGACAAACCCTAAGGGAACCTAACAAGGGCTCTCAATATAACGAGATAGTACCTGCGCGCGACCCACAGCTTGACGTGCTTTTCGAAGCAGGGATGTTGCAGATGCCGATATTTTCACATCCGCGGATGCGGATGCGGATGCGGAGTTTAGCAGGCTCACATCCGCGGATGCAGATGCGGATGCGGATGTATAAGATATTATGTAAATAAAGTCTATTAATGAAGAATTAAATCGGTGGTGACATTGTTGACTAAATAGTTAGATAAACTATCAATCAATAACGGGAATCACACTGGAAAAATAACGAATTTCGTCATAAAACGATAATTTTTCATACAATAAAACGTATTACCGGCGTAATATAATAGAATTTACCTTGTGATCTTATGGATATTAGTCTTAAATAATATAAAGTTTTCTTGTAAACTCTTCTTATTTACACACTGTATCACAACAACATTAAAAAAAATACCTATCTATCTTTATGATACCTACGATAAGTAGTTCACTTTCACTTCACAGCGCAAACAAACACGTAATATTTATTCACTTGCAAGAAACAAATGATGCACTAGCTAGAACAAACAAACGTATCGAATCTTGTCACCAATTTCTTCGCTCCCATTGGTTATTGTCACGTGCGACCGGCACGCGTCAATCACCGGCCCCGCCCAATTTCTTTCTTGTTGCTACTTGTATAATATTCGCATCCGCATGAACATTCGCATTGATTAATGCGGATGCGGAAGCAGATGCAGATGTCCAAATCAATGCGGATGTTCCGCATTTGCGGATGCAGATGCGAATGTTCGCAACATCCCTGTTTCGAAGTACGGATTCGTATTCGTATTTTTTCGACACAAGATAGGTTCCTCATTGTAGATCAGAGAACTTCCGTAACAAACAAAGGTGCCGCCCTCAGAATAACGAATTGAGCTCGGCTTTCCAACCTCTGTTACCTGAAAAGGGTGTTGCGATTAAAAAATAATAATTGAAAAGTGAATAATTTACAGTACAACAATGTAATATACATTGTTATACAGGATGTAAGTGACAACTTAGCAAATACTGATAGGATATTTTTTCGAGAGAAGCTTCTTAGAGAAAGTGATTGTAGCTCAATGCCGACTCTGCAAAATGCCTATTATATATTGCAAATTATCATACATCGCATCGCAAGAAAGTTCCTCAAAACCATTGACTGATATATTCCTTGCAGTATTTGGACACTAACACCGTTATAGATGGAGTATCTGGCTGATTGACCAACAAGAGCAAAACTGGATGACCGAATTTTATGAATTTGTGCATCACCCATCTCGTAAAAATATGTAACTTAACTACGAATTATTTAAATAAATATAAAGATCTTGCAGGAAAGTATGTATTGGTTAACAGCATAGTAAAAATTTCAAAAATCCAGAAGACCACATTAACACACACTGGGAACTAAAAGTCTTCTAAATCTCACTAAAACTTTCACTTTCGCCTCCGCTCTTCTACATTCTTGCTTCTTGCCAGGAAGTATCTGTTGCCGCGTTTTTCGATCAGCCCGAATTCTACCGCGCACCGAAGAAGCGTGCCAATGGACTTGCCCGTCTTCCTGGGGTTGTCGATCACTCTGTAGTGTTTCTTGATGAAGTTGATGATGCGCCGAGAGGTGAGCCCTTCTTCTGAACGCAGTTTGTGGAAGGGCCAAAGGACTATCGCCGCTGGAACGGACTTCTGTAGTCCCCTCTTCAAGCGTCTGTAGGTTTTGCTTCCGTGCGTTGTTTCGTCCGCTCCGTCGTTAGATGGTGGATGTGACTGTGTGTTTGATACTTCGGTGTCAAGTGTGCTGATGCTTACGCCTGATGATTTTGAGCTGATTGAGGAGGTACGTCTGCGTTGCCTGCATGGTCGTCTACGGCTCTGTCTTTTGGTACTCTTTGCCATAGTTAATTATATCGCCTTTTCGTAGTTTCGTAACTGAAATTCACATGATTTTAAAAGTCTATAAGATAAAAAATCTCAGTTTAGATTGTTTTGGGATTGTTCTGAATTGGGTTCGTGTTATTTTTTTTTATTTCTTAGTCTTTCAGTTTGACTTTGTTGTTCATTGGTTGTTCACCAGCTGCATGACATGATGGATCAACAATGTCATCATCACACAGACCGAAGCGCGCAGGTTTACCTAGCTCTTTACACATCAACAAAAGGAAATGTTGTAGTGCATAGAAAAGAAACACACTCTTGTGCGCGTATCTATAGGTAGCGTTAGCAAGCTCATCGTTTATGAACAAAATCACAACAAAATAATGATGGTTAAATAAATTGTTAATTACCACCACGCGTCTTATCTGCATATACATAGTAGGTACATAAAAAGTATAAGTGGTGGGAGAAATAAAATATAAGTTTATATTCATAAATGATTTATTTTATTTTATACCATATTTCGAAAAACATTATACCTACCTATCAAGCAGAATCATAACTAGACTCATCTTCTGAGTCAGTTCCATCGTCACTGTCATCTTGTAAATTGATTATTAATTCAAAATCTGTGTCACAATATTCCATATATTCAGTTTCTTTGTTAATTACACAATTACATGTGTTACGCCATGTCTCATTCGTTACTTTTGCAATACTTTCTTCAATCAGTTTTTCTGTAATGGTCACGTTTTGTTCTACGTTTTTTACAGCAATATGATTTTTAAGGACCCCCAAGATGTTTTCCATGGCATTAAGCTCAGGGTGATAAGGAGGCAGACGCAATACTTCAAATCCTTTACTTTTGATGTAGTCATCGATTTTGTAAGTGTTAAAATCACTTTTATGTTTCTTTATTATATCATATAGCTCAATTTTGTGCAAATTTGAGTCGAAACGTATGTTTTTTGAAGCGAGCCACTCTTGCATCTCAGATTTTTTTGAGCCAATTGTTGGCAATTTCTCAGCACGTGTGTTGTGGTACGATGCGTTATCTAGTATTATAACGGAACGATCTGGCAAATTCGGCAACAACTTTTCATTCAGCCATTTTACGTAGTTTTCATAACTCATGTCTGAATGGTAGTCTCCAACTGTGGAATTAGCGTTATAGACTAAACAAGCGTTCTCAATAAATCCGGCATTGGTTCCAGCGTGTACTATAATAAAACGTGTACATGTGCCTGTACTAAGTTTCTTTGTAAATAGAGACGGTTTGTGTTTTGGAACTTGTGTTGTCGATACGTAAGTTTCGTCAGTATAGACAATAGGACGGCCTTGAGAGCGGTATTCGGATATCTTTTTTAAATATTTCAGTCTCCTCATCTGGATATCATACCGTTCTACTAAAACTTTCCTATTGCTATCGGTTTTACGGCACCTGTAGCCCAATTTATTTAGTAACTTACGTAACGTTGCTAGACATCCATCGAATCCAATTTTTTCATTTAAGACTGCCTTTAGTTTCGCCAATGTTGGAATTTCTTGTTGTACGATATAAAAATCTCGTATTGTTCTTCGAGTAACCTCAGCTGTAAATCCGTCAATATCTACTTTATTTTCTCTCTTTCTTCGGTTTTTCATTGGTGAAATGAAATCCGAAGATGTGGTACCGCCATCTTTGTCCTTTGACATGTCTCGTTCTTCTTTTAATATTTTGTGCACTGTTCGTTCACTAACTGCCGTCGCTTCTGCAGTGCGCTTTGCAATATTACGCAAATGTGATATATCACTATTTGGTTCTCGATGAAGTTCAGTGAATTCATATTCTTCTTTGAGAAAATGATAAACATTTGCAATCATTTGACGACCCTACAATAAACAATACATTATTAAAATCACATTTAACATGTTATCATTCAACTAACTCAATGATACACAACGTGAATACACACCAAACGTAAACATTATTTGCCTTACCTCACTGCGAATAACTCTTCTTCGTTTACTAATACTTTCCATGCTGACGGTACTCGTTGAATAATTTTCAGCTCAACTGAACAGCACTACCGACTCAGCCGGCGAGTCGGCCGAAACTGAGCGAGCGCTCCCGAACATACGCACACGTATCACGCAGAGACAATGTGCACACACACACACACACACGCAAGTATTGGCTCGCCTGCACTCGTGAGATAAAACATTAATCAGCAACCTTGTTTGTTCTGGTTTGTTAAGGGCTTCACACACTGCAGCTATAGTGTACATTAAATTCTTCGTTACATTATAGCTGCTGTATGTTGTCTCCTGACGATTTCTATGGAAAGATGTAATGAGATGTATCGTGTTATAATGTAAAGATGTACATTATAGCTGCTGTGTGTGAAGCCCTTTATTTATGTTGTGTTGTGTACAAACCTATTGGAGTTACCGGTAAGGCGCAGTCATCAGTTTCTCCGAAGCGATTTTCGCAGGCGCTTTTCCAGAGGGCCGAGCGCTCGAGCGGTTTGATTTCCACGAAGCGCCTTTGTGAACTCGTTTTTGCCGCCAGTACATAGATGGCGTTAGATGTAGCTGTTTTACGAATTAATGCTCGTGCTTCTGCTGTAGGTTTTTACTTTGTATTTGTTTTTGTTTTATTTTACTATTGTTACAAACTAAGTGAAAGGAAAACGCGCTTAAGAGTTACAATACAATATTATTAACAAGAATAAAAGCTCATTGTTATCCCACCCAAAGAAAGTTCATACTAATAATATTATTGCCATATTGTTATTAATAAAGTTATGTTTCATTATACCTATACTTAGGTATAACCTTTCCTTTGGTGTAACCATGGGGTGTAACGTAAAATAGCAGTGTGTCATCTGCGGACAAATTCTTTATTTTAATTTAACGATACGTACCTATTTGTTATTTCTTTCTTTTGATTTTTTGTGTTGGTTTCACATAATTCGTTACGAATCTCATAGAAATGAGCGTTACCTACTTACATTTTGACTGGTTTTCCAACTTTTAACGCAAATTTCTTTTTTCTATATTTTTATAAAAATCTGTTTACTGCAGTCATTGTCCATTATATTTTTTTCCGTTTGATAGAATAAGAACTTTATTACTTATTTGTAATGGAAGGAAAAAGACAACAATAAACATGATAAGCTGCGTAACGACCTCAAACTTGAAATTAACCTAACATTCTAGCCGAAAATTATATGGGCACTCTCCCTGTTCAACTTAGCCATTCTACAAACAACTTTCTGAAACATCGTATAAAGCTTATTTCAGTGTGGCAGACTATCCCCTGCTCCCTTTCAAGGCAGGTAATATAGAATACGAGATAACATCTTTGCAAGGGACTACTTATTACGTTTAGGTTGTCGTAGATCGTATTATTACGGAATAGGGTGTATATTAGACTGTGTTTGTTTGATTTGTTATGCGGTATTTTAGAAATTTGGTTGCGATTGTCGCATACCATTTTTTTTCTGATATAGTATTCGGATTGGAAATGAGCAAATGAGTCTTGTATGTTATAATAATTAATTAATTTAAAGCCCGACCCGACCAGAAAAATAAGAAACCTCGCCATAGTGCAGAAATTTAATAAAACTAATTTTATAATGGCAATTGTTATCATAAGCATGAAAATATACATGTGGCGCCTCCAGCCAGAGCAGGTTTTTTGGTCAGACCATTTGTCTTTTATACGAAACAAAAAGTCAATATCAATATTATGTTGTGTTACTTGCTCGAGAAATGCGCATTTTATTAACCATGGTTAATGGGTAGATCTGTTTGTACTTATTTGCTGTATGGAAAATAGTCATTAAATCACTTTCAGGGTAACATTTTGTTTATACATATGTTTAGAAAATCTACCGGAATTGGCAGATTAGATTAAAATGAAATTCCGACTGAAGTCCCGTGAAATGAAAATCTTTGACTTAAGGGTCTCTACCATGCTAAGTGGCGCCCCCACCCTTTAAAAAATAATAACTCGGGAAATAATCAATTTTTCTACCATGGTAGAGCCCCTTAAAATAAGTACCTAAATTAAAATTAAATAGGTACTACGTTCTTTAAAGATATCTTTATAACAAACTTGATCTTTATACCACGAACAATATCACCTCTATACCACGCCTATTTAAGAGCAGTCCTGATAAAACAGGATAGACATATAAAAAACATTCTGTAATAAACTGAGACAGCATACAATGACCCATTAGACACGTCGACAGAAGTTAAAAGTAAAAAAAAAACATCATTTATAAACGGATACAGCAAAGAATGCACGATACCGATGCGAGAGCTGTGACTCATCTCATCACTGGCCACCTCGAAGTCACAACATTTCCATTCTAAAAAGACCCCTACTCCCTCAAAAGCCATCCTTTATTTCTTTGAAGAAGATCTTTCGTACGGATCAAGATATGCTGGAAGTAATGCGCCTTAAAACAATATCCTGTTTGCAGACAGGAATATGGACTTTCAGGGATTGAACTCTATAGCTACGATGTAGAGTTTAGGTTAGAGCTTATGTAGGTTTCCGAGGTGTAAATAGCGGTTCAGTTTGTAACAGTTTAGACTACATTCCGGGCGTAACACAGAGTAATGTTCACAATGTGGTGCCGTAAATATGTTTATAAATCAACGGTTAAGGAGGATAGTCCTTTGTATGCTGCTGAATATACATTTTTGAAGGTACTATTAACACCACCACCACCATCGTATGAACTAAGACAATAATAATGGAACATACATACACTTGTTTGTTTGAGCCTTTCGCGCTTACTACGCCTATAACGATTGTTTAAGGGTCTTTAGGTAGGTATGTATTACGATACCTTATTTTGATCGACGTTTCGGAAAAATACATAGGTAGGTACACTTATTTCGTGTAGTTTGAACTGATTTCGTCTTCAAGAATCATCTGCATCAAATTAATAATTCTTAGCAATAAGGCCGCCTACATGTACACTTTCTTTATTATTTTTTCGTGAATTTTACTGTTCTGTTTTATTCTAGTGTGCAATAAAGTATATTCTATTCTATTCTATTCTATTCTATTAATTAGCGCTAATAGCACTCTAGTTGTGGTGGCTGTGCCCGTATTGCTTTTTTAACCGTACAAATTCTTTCAGCCCTTTACCTATACACTATACATAAAAGGTACGTATGGTAAGGTAATATGCATACGTAAGTACTTTCGCATTTATATACCGTAAACTTGTCAAACAAAGTGACCGGTCACGTGATTGAAATTTATATGAAAAACTGAAAATTATTTTTGAGATTTCAATATGTTCCTTAGGGAAAGTTGTTGTGTTTCATTTCATAAGCACTACACTACTACTATGTTGCAGACAAACAGCCAGTTAAATTTCACTGTGTATATTATATACCACTTTAGTGAGAAATTAATTATCGTCTCAAGATAAAAAGATAGGTAAAAAAATGTGAAAGTTAGTCAGTATATTGTTCGGCTATTTCGCAGATAGACAGATAAATCAAATAAGTATGTACCTACCTACTCATTGGTTTAAAACATAAAAGTTACTTTTTACTGGGAGAAAAATCTCATTATCATGGGAGCACTTAAATAAAATACGAGGGTATATTGAGTTGCAGTTTTAAAAACTGTTGTGTCGCTAAATTGACAAATACTATGCTACACCAAGTTTCACTATACTTCAGAAACTCACCTAGTTCCCACGGGAACCATACATATCAACTACATTTAAGGATATCTAAGGAAAATAGACTCGTTTTCCTTATTACACTACGTACCGACATCGTACCGTACCGTTTGACTCTTCTCGATGACAATATTTCCATTTTAACCTCCTAAGCCCCGTTTCTCAAACCTACATCTGCAAATTAAAATACATTTCAATATACACTGCGTAGTTGATATGGTATAAATATGAATATTCCCATCTGAGGGTAATCAAAATCAGTTATCAGCTCAAGCAATCCAGCATAGCTCAGCTCAGTGTGTTTGATTTATTTAATGCTTACATTCAAATCCTTAATTACAATCATAGAACTTTGCTAAATAAGGGGGCGTGGCAAATTATTACAAGTTTCAATCAATTTTATTTGATTTTCAACATAGATGAAGTTCCTATTACCTATGTAGAGATTTTAATCTTTTGCTGAAACTAGGATAGGTACCGACTTTTATGTAAGGTTGTGTTGGCCAATTTACTATAGAAGGACTATTTTTATATACATACTAGCCTTACGACCCGCGGTTCTGCCCGCGTGTAATTTTTTTTCCGTTGTAATGAGGAATTTTCCCGCGGTAAAAGCACGTAAAAGGTAGCCTATGCTATGTGTTATTCTGTGGTAAAGTTTAATTAAAGTTCATTCAGTAGGTTTTGCGTGAAAGAGTGATAACAGTAACAAACATCCATCTATTCAGACATACATTTATGTATGTATGAATAGGTGATGACTGATGATACATATGTATGTATTATGAATAGATGGATGTTTGTTACTGTTGTCACTCTTTCACGCAATGATGATGATGGTATCATCTCTAGTTTACGTTATTGGCTAAGCAATGAATACCAAACTGTGCTTGTGACTTGAAAATGTAGCTTAGCAATGGGCCACAGGAAAAGAACTCTCTAGAGTATCAGCTAAGTATTAGATCAAAAAGAATCTTCGTTTTAGACAAACTCAGCGAAATTGGATGAATCCTCTAGGTGGTACGGAACTCAATTTGTACACATTTTTTTACTACCTACTTTTATAGGTAGGTTTTTTTTGGACAGGTATAAGATTTTGCTATAAGTTTGATTGTCTGTGTTTGTTTTTTTTGTTTACTTTGTATTTTTTACGTTATTTATCAATCGCCTTGCATTCGTCTCACAATTTCGACCAATTTCACCGTAAGAGCGTTGAATAAACGGAAATATAAACTGAACGTAAATAGGCACGTAAAAGTCGTTGGTCCCGGCTATGATCTACGGATGATAGTCGTTACATGAGCGGTGTCAGAAGCCATAAGAGGCTCTTTACTTCTGACACCAGGGTTTGTGGGGTAGGTAACCTTCGAAACCCACACGAAAAGCAAGCAGCAATATGAATCAAAATATCAAAATTTAAATCATGCTGAGTCTTGCACTTGCGCCTTCAGAAAAGGAGAGAAGCGAAGAACCCTTAGTTAATAGGCCACTGATATTTCACCATCATTCCATACTATGTAGTACAATTTTGGTATCCGTGAAATGAGGTAGAGAATCGCAATATAATAGTTTAGTTTTACCTGATCTCGACCGTATATAATATCACATTTCTGTTCGTCGATCCGTTCCATGAAGAAAGAAAATAAAACTGTCCCATACTTTCTTTGGAATAAAACAGGACTGCTAGAGAGAGGTAGATAGAGAGAGAGAAGTTCAGCTGACAGCAGGCTCAGCAATTTGATTTATGAAGTCCATACTGAGCTAGACTAGTAAATCCTTTCAAAGGCTCTCTCAAGGATACTACTAGGCAGTCTTCTATCTATCTTATATAATTACTCAAACTTGAGATCAAGAATGTATTTTAATATTTATTTATACATAAAAATTTTGCAAGTTTACCAGTACAGTGGGCTAAATTCTGGCAAATTACACTCTAAACTTAAATCTAAGTCTTTGGTCTTGAAAAAGATGGGAGATGAATGAACCTAATATTTAATTAACGATATTTAAAATAAGAGCGCAATTCTCAAATTTAGCTCAATTTTAAGTGGGATGTTTTCGCATTCCTCTTAAAATAGTGCGAACTGCGCTTAAAATAAGTATTTGACGTCTCTAAATTTAAATTGACAATCACCTGTCTCTTTTCATTTTTAAGAGCGTGAAAAGCACATTATGGTTTTTAAAATTTTAGTTAGAGTTAATATGTAGGTATATAGAATCAGGCCCATCTCAAACACGGCCATCTGACCCCAAACTAGGCAGAGTCTGTACTATGGGTGTCAGGCAGCTGATATATACATACATATAATATAAATATACAACATCCAGACACAAGGCAAACACTAGTACCTACTCATGACACGAATGTTTGCCCTGGGCGGGATTCAAACCCGCGAGCCTTTGCTTCTTAAGCAGACGCACTACCAACTAGACTACGGGGCTGTCATGTCATCGGCCTCCATTTTCCTATAGTGCATGCATATACAATTATACATAGACATGTGGTCCAAATTCACGTGTTGTACGTACGTATACGTAACCTAGCACTCGGAATATCATCACTCCAAACTATCTGCTAATTGCCGCAATGATGGCGTAGCTTGTCAACAAATAAGCCCCGGGAATCAATATGGGGACCGTTCCGGGGTCAGTGACACGTGCACCCGACACCAGAATAGGGGACAGCCGCAGATTCATCCCGGGGCGACGGTAATGTGTTTTTATTTACAACTCGGCAAATATAAGTTGTTCGAAAAACTGTAATGGGACTTATAATAAACTTGGATTAGAGAAGGTGGTAAAAATAAACTGGGCAAGAAGTCCCGTGAAGCTTGATAAGTCGATTTTTCGACACAAAGTTTGATCTATTAGAAAAAAAAACAATTTAAGGGAATAATTTTGTGGTGGAATTATTTAACATTACACAGTCTATACATGCTTGAAAACTAGTCGAAAATTTATGACAATTTACCTAGAGAAGAAAAAAGAACGATTACTTTATTCGGACAGATAAAAGTAAACACAAAATGATTGGTAAATAAGTAAAATACAGAGACATTTTGTTGCAAGTAAATCGTTTGTTTTACATCTGCTCAGCCTATAACAGTCCACGGCTGGGCTACGGACTTGGAAAGCTTGTTTCAGAAACCACTAAAAAAGGACTTCTCCGTACAAGCTTTCCGAATAAAATAACTATTTTGTATTTAATTATTTATTTATTGAACACTTTATTGTACACATAAACATACAAAGGACAATCACATGTAGAGAGACGACACAACAGGTCTGCTTCTTATTTCTAAAGAGACATCTTGTCTTATAGGAGTGTAGGATTTAATTTTCGTTTCCGAGAAAAGTAACTTTAGGAAAATTGCTCAAAAACATTGACAGAGCATGCTCGGTCACAAGGACATGAAATTTCAGAATTTGCGAAGCGTTACTTACATAATCTTTATAACCATAGTTAACCACACAAAAATAAAAATTTTCTCGCATCCTACAAAGACAATAAGTTGTGAAAATGCAACCAAATCCCAGTGCCATCTGTTCGTTCGGCCACCCTGAATGCTCCTTGCTTACCATGGGGTATCGATTATACCCCGCGCGCCCCGCTCCTCCCCCGCCCTTCCCCCCGTTTATCACTACTTAACTTCAAGAGCGTGGCGAAACTGATACTTCTGTTATTTGGGGACTTTTACAACTGTCCTTAACAATAGATAGATGAGCTCTACCAAAAAAAGTTGAACACACGTTAAAAGATTGTCTAAAATTGTATGAAAATTCTCGTAGAAGATTTTTAGACTCGCATTCAAATTTTTTGTTATAATAAATAACACGCTTCAATTTCATACATTGTTTCAAGCTTTACAAACATAACAATACAATTTACTTTATTCATACTAAGTATCTTAAAAAACTTAATAATAAGTTTATTACAAAACCATTACGAAATAAAATATTCATCAAAAGGCGTTGAAATGCTATTCTTAATAAATATTGACTTTTTAGCATAATTTGTGTTTAAGCTTAGAAACTCGTAGACTACGGCTACGACGACGTAGCAAGCGTAGCGTTTGCTACGAATTTAAATATACAATGGCCCCGTATACCTTGACGAATTAAAAAGATACCCCGTTAAATTTGATAATACGAGTATCATTATTAATTAACTATATTCGTGCATGGGCAGCACCGTTTACATATTATACTCGTATGTAATAATCAACAACGATACAATTCCCAATTCGCCAGATAATCGTGGCGAGTAGAGATTTTTTAAATTGTTTATAAAGTCAGGTATAAGCTATTTCATTATAATAATACCTATACATACGTCATACATACATGTTGTAAAAACACTTTTTGGATAGAAATGTTGTTCATTTTGAAACAATAAAAATTAAGCAATCCGCCGCAATAAATAATTAATTATTATTTACACTACCTTGTTTGAGAAAGTTTAATTTTGTATTATGTTAAAATATGAGACAAAGAATGTAAATTTCCTCGTAACCAGCGTTACACACACAATTTTGGCAAACCACTGAACTCGCATTGTGTTGGTTGTGTTAAGACAATATTTTCCATGTTTGCCAGATATTACGTATTCAAAGAGTGTACATTTTGTGATATAAGCGGAAACTCGCTTTTACGTACAATATTACTGCGTTCACGATCGATTCCTAAGGGAAAAAAAAGGAAACGAGTTTTTTAAGCTCAGAATATAATAGATTATGCAACAGTAAAAGGCAAAAGTCTATGACATCTATTCCTGGATTTCTGCAGGGTGTGGCTTAACAAATACCTACTGGACGGACGGGCTCAGTCGACTATTTTGCAATTTCACTTTCTTTCTTATCCATTTTTGTCCCACTGCTGGGCATAGGCCTCCCCTCTTTTCCTCCACCGTTCTCGATCTTGAGCGAGTAGCACCTAATCCCGTTCAAAGGCGTTTAGGTCATCCCGCCATCGCTTCCGAGGTCTCCCTCTGCCACGTCTGCTGTCCGTGGCACCCAGTAGCCTCGGTCCCAATGCATACGGTTGATGTGGTCCGCCCAGTCCCACTTCTTGGCAATTTTCTGACCCACGTCTTTGAGCCCTTTCACACGAGCAGCGATTTTATTCGGCGATTTCTCGGCGGAGCGAGATCGCAGCGAGCACAAAATCGCTCGTGTGAAAGGGCTCTTATCCTTGTTTAGAGCGCAGTGTGGTGTTTCGCACTCGATCTTTTCTTTTTACACCTAATACTGCGCTCCATTGCCCGTTGGCAAACCCACCGCGAGTTTGTACTTTTGTTCTATGCAATGCAATTTTAATATTGTGGAATATGTACTCTCCTATACAAAATATGCATTACTTCACTTACCATGGATTCATTGGGAAAGTAATAATAATAATATGTGGGACATCTCACACACGGCCATCTGACCCCAAACTAGGCAGAGCCTGTACTATGGGTGCCAGACAGCTGATATACATACATATATAAATATACAACATCCAGACACAAGGCAAACACAAGTGCTCATCACACGAATGTTTGCCCTGGGCGGGATTCGAACCCGCGACCCTGTGCTCAGTAGGCAGACTACCAACTAGGCTACGGAGCCGTCAAAGTGGATCAGAATGTCCTTTCAGTTTTTGCCATGCCGTCACTTACGTATTTACTTTTTCTTTTAGCATATAGACGACGCAAAGTATGATACTGTAATGTAGTTATTAATGTTATTATTATAATCTATATCTATATCTATACTATACTAATACTAATATACTAAAAATATTATAATGAGGAATTTTATTTGGAGGATTTGTATTTTGTGTGTGTGTGTGTGTGTGTATGTTTGTAAAGAATAAACTCCGATTTCAAAAATTCTTTCACCATTAGAAAGCTACATTCACCCTGAGTAACATAGGCTATATTTTATTTAAAAAAAAATAGGAATCCTTACTAAAACTTTAATAATGTAACCCAAGGTGTAAAAAATACCTAAAATATTCCTAATAATTGAATGGGCTCCAAAACTACTGAACCGATTTTGGTGAAACTTGGCACAAAGATAGAATAGACCTTGGGAAAGAACATAAGCTACGATTTACCGCGGGAAAAATTGTCATTCCCACGGCAAAAACTATTAACGCGGACGGAGCCGCGGCGGGAAGCTAGTATGTAATATAATATAAACTACCAGTACACCTGTAATTATGTGCGTGTGCGCTCTCTGGCGGGTATAACTATATTCCACTCATTTCACGTGTCTGTTCTCTTTGATCAAACGGTTCCTTTGATAACCTGTATGACGGATATTTCTCTACCTTTAGGTTTATTTACACCTATAGAGAGCCAACTTGCTAAAGTCATAAGCCAAAGGGTTAATATCCGTTAAAAAAAATATTTACTACTGTTGCAAACGAATCTGTTAATTTTTATAAGTAAATGAATTGTGTTTATCACTACATAGTATAAAATAAAGTCGCTTTCTCTGTCCCTATGTCCCTATGTCCCTCCCTTTGTACGCTTAAATCTTTAAAACTACGCAACGGATTTTGATGCGGTTTTTTTTAATAGATAGAGTGATTCAAGAGGAAGGTTTATATGTATAATACATGCATAATATACTGAAGGATAACCCACAATAACCATTTTCCCGTGCGGAGCCGGGGCGGGTCGCTAGTTTCTTTATGTAAATGAAATTAAGTATGTTTATTTCTATAAGTAAACGAAATGACGATAGACGACCCCGTTACCTTGTTGGTAGTACGCCTGCTTCAGAAGCACACAGTTGCGGGTTCGAACCCCACCCAGCGCAAACATTCCTGTGATTTATTCGTTAATTTACTTATTTGTTTGATCACTTGTGTTTGTCTTGTGTCTAGATGTTGTATTTGTTTATCTATATGTGTGTATGTATGTATATCAGCAACTCCCTATACCCATAGTACAGGCTCTGACTAGTTTGGGGTTGGATTGGATGGGCGCGTGTGATTTGTCCCCACTTTATTTATTTAATTCTGATTGAGCCAAAGTGTCTATGTCACAAAAGTACATTTCAAATACCCTTGTGACTATATAACTTCGAGCTGATAATGAGGAAAATGATAGCCATCTGATAAAAAGCTTGATTTTGTTCTTTCACATGTTTTTTCGAGAGTGAAGAGTGCAAAGTACCCGTTTCATGAAGCCAAACAAATTAATTCTGTTTCTTATGCTGTAGGCCAAAGTAACCATAGAACTTTAATGAAACGGGGCTCAAAGCGAGTGGCTCTGACAGCCAACGGGCGGGCAGGGAGGGGCGGGGCGTGGGCTTGCCCTTATTGACAGCTTAAAATAATGCTACCTCCATCCAATATTGATTCCCAAAGATTCTTATATTGTTTTCAGTTACAGATGTTGATAGTATTCAAAATAAATGATCTTACACTAAGTAGGAAATAGAACGTCTTAAAATACTCTAGCATAATTTATTTTGGAGCGATTATTACCAATTTTATGATTTATTATAGCAATTTAAAGTTAAAAATAACAACAAATACAAACTTATGACGTCATATTATGACTTATTAAGTTATTACGTCAGTCCCTTTAAAAAATAAATAATAAATAAAAATAAAATCCATTTATTTCAGACACTGTGATATCCATATTATTGTTATACAAAATTTACATTAAGTTAAATTAAATTTACATTAAATAATTTAATTCAATTATCCACATAAAATATTAATTTAACATTTCATAAAAAGAAGGTCATTTAACTAGCCAGTCAACATTCCTAAACAGATCACCACTGGGTGGTAACAACGTCACCCAAAGACATTTTAACGTGTTATGATAAATTAATAAGCAAGAAAAAAAAGATCCTATTTTTATACCCCAAGAAAAATATTGTTACTACTTTTGTGTTACTGTATGGCTCTGTTACTGTTCAAATAATAGGTCTTTACCAATGAAAATGCCGTTTGTAATGGAAAAATTTAAACGAATTTTCTTCATGTATTTTTAACAATATTAACAAACAGTAGGTATAAATATTTTTAATTGATCTATGCTTGTGTCGAAAAAGTACGACCAATCAAGCTTCGCCGGAATTGACACACAGAACAAGATAAGAAGATTTCGTGTTTTATAATTATGAGGCACGTGAACCGCGAAACATTAAGGGTGATTCAAACCATGAAACGTAACAATAACAACTTTTTTAAAGAAACATAACTGAAAGTTGTTTTTTTATGAAGTGATTCGCGTGACCTCAACGTTTTGTATAGAAAGTCTAATTATGGTTTTCAGAGTTGAACCTTTTTAAGGTCATAGGTCATAATGTGAATCACCTCGGGAAATTTTCCGCTTGCGTAAACATTTTTCCCGTGGAAATGAGTGGAGTTTGAGATAGTTCGTTACAAGAGCACGATATAATATAGTTTCCTCCATGTTTAAGAATCATTATGAAAGGATGATAAAACAAATTATCCAATCATTGCTAAATCACCATATTTTCCTTCACTGAATCACAATTGAATGAGAACAACGAAAACACATTGGTACATGCCGAGGCATGAACCTCCACTCTCCGAATGGTAAACTGTATCTAGCCACTAGGCCACCGACGCTCTACTTACTTAACTCTACTTGTTGATAACAAAATTAGAAATATGTACAAAAACGATTACTATAAATTATTTAAATTTTGCGGGCTTCTCCCTGCTAGTGTCAAACATAAATACTTATTAGCTATTAATAACCATGGCAGTCTGGAGCACAATCCACTATTGATAAATGTTAATAATAACTACAATACTAGGGAAATGTCCTCAGGAAAATTCATAGTTCCTAGAATTAACAACTACTATGGAGATAGGACGTTAAAAAAACGTCTTCCATATTTGTTAAATAGTATTCCTGAGGACATTACTTACGATTTTAAAAAAACATTATATAAAATTAGATTAAGAAAGCACCTTTTAAACTCTTTAGGATAAGTCTTCATAAGTAATTCATTTAAACCCTTATTATTTGTCTTCCAATACTTGTTATAATTCTTTTTGTTTTAGAAAACTTGATTCCGCAGACAAACTGCTGCGCAGTTTTGTGGAACTTTTTTTTTTTACATATTGTATTTTTCATTACTAAATAAATAAATAAATAATAAATAATCAGGGTGTCCACATTCTGGAAAGTCAGGGAAAGTCAGGGAAAAGTCAGGGAAAGTCAGTGAAATAGAGGGGTCACCTGGAAAGTCAGGGAAAATTGAGATTTCGTCTCCCAAAACACTGTTTGTCTCCCAAAATTTCCCAGTGATTGTAAAATGAGGGATATAATTCATTTATGCTCTAGAAAGACCCTTAATCTTGACTATCGAAGCATTTTTTTTTCAGGTTTCGAGTGATCTACATTATGACTTCGTTTTTAGTCATAATTAAATTACTCCTTTTTAGTTTTCTATCTAATGGAGTGGAGTGATCTACATTATGACATAATTTTGTTTATAATTACATTACTTTCATATGGTTTTTTTTAGGATTAGAATGAACTATGTTATGATTTTTTTGTCATAACTAGATTACTCCTTTTTGTTTTAATAGTTGTACTTTTTTGTTTCAATTTCCCAGTGATTGTAAAATGAGGGATATAATTAATTTATGCTCTAGAAAGATCCTTAATCTTGACTATCGAAGCATTTTTTTTTCAGGTTTCGAGTGATCTACATTATGACTTCGTTTTTAGTTATAATTAAATTACTCCTTTTTAGTTTTCTATCTAATGGAGTGGAGTGATCTACATTATGACATAATTTTGTTCATAATTACATTACTTTCATATAGTTTTTTTTTTCAGGATTAGAATGAACTATGTTATGATTGAAATTCCTGTTATGGTAATTACGTAAAATAAAAAAAATATCTAAAATTTATCTGTAATTTTATAATGTTAAAACCACCCCAACTTTTTAAGAAATTACAATTTTAAATATCATTTAGTTTAAAAAATTGCCAAAAATACTGTAAAATTTAAAGCACTTTAAAGTATTTCCAAAATATATATTGTATTTTTTTTTCTGTAAAATGAATACCTATACATAGTTGGTCAGGGAATTTTGAAAAAATTGTCAGGGAAAGTCAGGGAAATGTCAGGGAATTTTTTCGAACATTAGCAGTGGACACCCTGATAATAATAAATACATAATTTACCACTTATACACCACCGTGAAATTTAACTGGTTGTTCATCCGCAATACTACTATGCAGTACTAGTTTTAGTTACCAGTTGTATTTTATTTTGATTCTGTAACATAACATACGTAGATTTATACAATATTTAAATGGCTGTATACGTAACATAGTCGTAGTACCCATGAAACCGAACCACTTTTATTAAGGAACATAGGTTGAAATCTTAAAATTTAAATTCAACTTGGCATACAAAGTGCCTAGTCTCGTGACTGAAGTTTATATGAAAAGTTAATTTTTTAAATGATATTTCAACCTATGTACTTTAGGGGAAGTTGTTTAGTTTCATGAGTACTATACCTCTATATTGCGAATAACAACCAGTTAAACAAGAGTTACTCAACCAAGAAGTGAAAGAGAGAAGGAAACTAGTTAAAAGTATTCCTATATAGAGTTAAGAGATACTAAAAAAAATTACAATTAGAAAATAAAAATGTTGAAAATGTCTACGATCGTCAATAAATATTTCATGGTGTATAACATTTAAGTATGTTACAAACTTAGAGTATAAATAGAAAAAAATCTGGGGTTACAAAATAAAATACAACTAGTAACTGTCTAAATGTGACAAATAACAGCTGTCAAATTGTGACAAATAGCTGACACCAAGTAACAATTTGCTGTCAACAAGTGACAATTGGCTGGTTACTGTCAAAAAATCAAAATGGCGGCTCTGATTCGACCTTTTCACAGAATCTTTTCCCATCTTGACACAAATGACTAGTAACTAAAACTAGTCACAGCAAACCGTTTTCACACGGATATCGGCAGTAGGAACAGTTAGCAGCAAAAGTCGTTAAACATTCCTCAACTTTCCGTTTCAATAAGGTGGTATGGCATGGCATGGCATGGCGTGATGATTGATGGCCTTGTGCAATCTCATTCCCGCGCTTTCGTGAGCGGTAAGGCTTGTATCATTTATTTTGCTACATTAACTATATTATATAGCTACAAAACACAGGTGAGTTTTCTTATTGACGGGTAGCTATTGAGTAATGAGGTGAAAGAACTGAATATTGGCGTGAAAATGCGATATTATTTCGTGGTAATGTTAAACTGATGTTAAAAAAATCATACCTATAGCATCAATAACTAATTTCAGAGGTCCAGTGCTTGTTTGAGCTTAAATTTTTTCAATTCGATTGGATACCTATTAAATCGATTGAATTTATATAAAAATGTATAGGTAGATTCTAAATCTTGAAATATTTTATTTTATAAATTCCTTTCATATAACCATAAAACACTATTAATTTATTTACCAGGATAAAGAAAAGTACGGGTTTAGGTTGAGAGTAAGCATGTGTAATAGGCTATTTAGACAAAACGAAAACCATGAAATGATTTACTTGTCAAAAATATATTATGTACTGAACAATTAAAGAACTTTGAAAGAAAAATATTATTCTGTAGGTATCTACTTTGCTTATTGTTCGAACCTGAAATTTCAAAGTTCATTCACAAACAAGTGAAGTCACGATACTCCTTCCTCGGAGATGCTATACATACATACTTCTAGCGGAAGAACTCATGTAGTTAAATGATTCTTATATAACATTTTTACTTAGGTACTGAAATAAAAAGGCAGGCTAGTCCAATGAGCCTGTCTTTATAAAATGTCAAAGTGTATGAACAAACAAACAAGTACAGAATAGAATAGACTTTATTGCACAATAAGAAATTATACTATTGCTAATGTAGCTATTTCTACCATACAACTCATACACGTAATTAAATCCCAAATAAATTACTTTACCAACCAAGTGGCTATAAGATATTTTAAGGATCTAGACATACCGTTGCCTTAATTCGTCTCAATACGTTTGATATATCATGTAAAAAGAATTTTCAGCCATATTTCAAGCCTTCCCTGTACCTATAAGGTCTAGTTAAGCCAAGATAATAAAATCGAAATTTGCCTTTTTTCGCATAATATCATTCTAATTCATTATGGGAGGCAGAGGTCACTGAAAGAAAACCAAATTTACTATTCAATAATAAGTAATTAATAAAGCACAAACAGAACTAATTCCAGGTTATATATGTATTAATAGAACAAATACAGATATAACTATCCACACTATTTATTTTTGGATAGGTGATGGTCATCCGCTAGGTATAGACACGTCAATACAATATAGTTTATTAATTAAAACTGACTTACTTACTTTATACTTTAATTATTTATTACTTTTTAATTGTAAGTTTTTAACCTGAGCGACATCAACTAAAATTTTCTCATAAACTGTCCGTAAACGTTCTTATAATCCCAAACAAGAAAGCGAAGAAACAAATAGATAAACCAAACAAGACTCAATTTCCGAATCATTTATAAGCTTGCAAAAAATTATCCCTCCTAATGTATTATAGTCGGGCGCCGAGTAACACAATATTTTATTCCAACGAAACGCTGCCGAGGGGATTACTCTCTTCCCACAACCCGACTAGTCGACCAACAAATCGGGAAACAACTCGACATGTTCCCACTAACAGTCCGGTTACCAGCATAACCTGGCCTCCCCACCCTCGCAGATAATTTAGAACTTAGTACGGCTTTTTGGAGGGCTAAAGATTTACAGGGGTCAACAAAAACAGGTGGCAAATAATACGGACCGTAAGATTTTACGAAAATTAACTTTAAGGGGCACTTCAATCTAAACCTCTGGGAGATTAGGGTTTCAAAACGAACGTTAGGCTGGTAGGTCAGGCGCGTGGTTTCGCTTTGTCCTAAGTTTGGTATTCAAAGCTTTTCGTATTGAAATCGAGCTTAGAAAGTTAGTTAACGAAGTTGAGTAGGTGTGTGTGACGCGTGTAGATTGGGCTTTATTCAGAAAGCAATTTAAATTAGGAATCGATTTTGTTACATTATAAGATCTTTGTCGAGATTGTATTTGTACTGTTTGTTTGTAGATTTGTATTTTGTAGTTGATACCTGTTTTTTTAAGAATGAAGTATTATTAAATATCTAAATAAGTATTATTGACAGTATGAATTTTGCTTCACTCTATAATTTTATTTTCTTATAGTGTTAGTCTGTATAAAAAAAAATATCATTATAGGTACTACACACTATTAATTTCTGACAAATATTCGCTTCAAACTTTATACGTCGACTTTGCGTAAACAAAAAGTAAAATATAATTTTTTAAAATACTTATACAAATACAAAGCAACCGCAGTAATAATCTGAGAAAGTAGTATCTCACAAAATATGACAAAGGATTTCAAGATCGTTGCGGCAGCTGGACAAATGTCATGATCCTTTGAGGACAAATAATTCTGAACCTGTAAGGGTATCTTGCCCACCTGCCCGTAACTCGCCCAACTACCGATAAAGGTACAAACATGACAAGCGGACGCTCCTTTAAAGCTCCAGGCAAAAAGACGAAGCGTCTAGTCTCGTCTTTAAATAATTCAAAAATCATTTTTATGTTGTTACAAACATTTTCTTTTATTAAATTCCTTTATGAATACATTTATTGTGGTTTTAGTTAATATTGTCATCTTCAAGTTCGTGCCGTATTACCTAATCTTTTAAAAAAACTATAGATATTAAATGATAAGCTTTTTTAAAACATTAACGCACTGTCCCGCCCGCTGTTATCGTTGCCTCTCGTTTAACATAATTATTAGGTAAAGTATAACCAAAAAGATAACTAAAAACTTCTTTTCGGTTTGTTTATATTATAAGGAAAGATGTACGGATCAAATGGAAAGAGCACTAAAGACTAAGTTCAACAACTAAGTTAATACAAGCGGTGAGTACCTCTGTTGTCTCTGTGATGAGTATGTACAGAAGCCAGCATATGCGGCTGGACATTTGCACTACGAAATTCACCTCTACCACTACGGAATACGGGCGCTCTCAAGGTCAATATGTCCAGCCGCATGTGCTGGCTAGTGTACAAGACGTGGGGTGAACGACTCGGCACGCGACAGTCGCGGTTCGATTTCCGGTCGGTTCCGCTCCGTGTGCACTCGCCTTAGGCCGCATCACGTATCCGTATCCACTATCAACACATCGCATACTGGACAATTAAATGTGAATAAACTGTTATTTACTTAACTTCACTATAAAAGTAAACAGATTTAATTATGCTTTGATTATACTTGGGGTAGAGAATTCCCTGCGAGTCCGGTGAAGCTTGATTCATCGTATCTTTTCGACTCAATTTGATTTTGTAGAATATGCTTTGCTTGCTTAACCACCCATATAACAACCTATAATAATTCACGACTGGATTTGAACTAAAGTTGTTGCTATAATCCCCACGACTTAGCAGGTGACTTGGGGATCACAGTGTACGACACGACATCTACAGGAGAGGTTGTATTGGTTTAGTCCAATAAGGATGCTAAACCTTGACCAAAGAAATAAGAAACCTGCTCTGGGGACGCCACGTGTATATTTTTACAATTATGGCAACAATTTCCCTTATAAAATTAGTTCCATTGAAATTCCGCAATATGGCGAGGTTTCTTATTTCTTTGGTCGGGCTTTAGCTGAATTAGCTTCTTTTTATGAAATATCAAAACAATAATTGTCACGTTTACTTATTCCTCTCAATTTTCCTATAAATATATTATGGAAAATTCTTATTAAATCCATGGGAAAATTTAAACGTGACGCCACATTTTACTTTTCCCGTTTTTGTAAAATTTTTAACTGCTTAAGTAAATAGGTATCTAAAAATAGACCGTAATTGCAGGCGGTTCATTTCCTACATAGTATAAAATAATTAATTTTGAATAGTCATGTACCCAATAAAATTCTTAACCTCTCGGAAAACCTCAAGGCTTTCTTTCTCGACTTCTATAAAACCATGTCTAAATTTAGTCAATTTGCTACAATTACAGGTCGTTAAGAAATGCTAAACACATTTTATCGATTTTAATTATTTTTTTTGATATAATCATTATCATTATCAATATCGATAGAAGTTTCGATATAAAATTACTTGTTCAATTTCGCACGTGTTAGGCACTTGTTATGCATGCTCTGTGCTGTGGGAGTAATATTACGATGCGGTCAACTTAACTTGTATCTGGCTGGTATGACGAGACTACTGCGCAAGGTATCAAGTCAAATTGGTCGGTTTACCAACACAACTTTAAAAGACCTTATGTGCAACGTAAATTCGTAAGCTTACTCCTTATTGTATAAACTTAGGGTGTAGTTTTCTATGTGCTATTATATACGGGGGGATAATAAAATTGTTAATACCCGCCGGGGGGCTAATTCGAATAGCATTCTGCCGACTTAAATACTTGCTATGTATACTGTATTCATTACTTGATTGTTAGTAACATTGGGACACTATCAATTTATCTATTACCTGTGCCTTAAAACCCTGTTTGTAATTTTATAAATAGTATTGTTTATTTATGGGCTTTTTATTTAGTACAAACAACTTAGAGGCATACAAAATATTTCAGAGGAGTCTGTTTTTAGCATCTGCAGTGTGATTGTGTGTGACATATACTCTTATTATTAATATTATAGAAGGAATTGTTTGATTGTTGGGATGTTCTTATTTCAAAGATTTTGGTAAGTGGCTCTTGTTGGCTATTATAAATTAATCTATGATATAAGTATCGTAGTTGGTCTATTGTCTCTATGAATATGTAGGATTGTAATTTTAATGCCCTCTCCTGCCCTGCTAAAACCTTGACACCCCTGTCAAAAAGGACCAATTAGAAGTCGTCATATATTCCGTAGTAATAGAAGCTAGTTTTGTAGTGCGAACATACTCGTGTGGTGCCAATGTCCAGCCGCATGTTCTTCTTACTTTTCAATCGTAAAAAAACAAGAAGCTTAAAATTGTAAGAATGGGGCAAAATGAGGCTTAGGTATTTAATTAATCTGGTATTCATGGAGAGTCGTAAAGGAATTCGGAATTAAAACGTTGTTGTAATGTTTTTGTTCAGACTTAACAGTGTACCGGGGTGCCGGGTAGGATTACTGAAGATATTAGCTCTTTACTGTTTAATTCAAATATTGGACATTTTGTTTGATACTAGTTTTCTGCCGCGGCTCCGGGAATGAAGCATTTTCCCGCGGTAAAAGGTAGGTAGCCTATGTTATTTAGAGTGAATGTAGCTTTCTAATGCTAAAAGAATTTTTGAAATCAGTTAAGTAGTTTTTGAGTATATTCATTTGAATTGATCAACTTTTTTAATTGAAAAAAGATATCGTTCAACTGAAATTCCGAGGAATAGTTTTTGGTTTGGCTTAAAATTTCCTTTAAAAAGTGGTAAAAATGTCGAAGAAACCTTGCTAGCGTCAATTTATTTTTTGCCTTTTTGCTATCAGATCCTGCCGATCCTGGTAGACCTTAACACCAGTTACTGACTTCCAGCATTTTTCGAATCGCTCGCAAAAATCGAACGACAAATTCTAAGCTAAGGACGAAACCAAAGAGGTTTGAAAAGAAGCGCTTCCCACTCCTCTGGACGAAACAGTCTGTATTCTGCAGGTGGCGGGAACTTGTATTCGGCTGCGTTCGGCGGCGGTCGGCTGTCGTCGGCTCGCACGTGCGCCGCCGATAGCGATCGGAACTGGAGGGATACATACAATACAATGCAATACACATAAATTAGGGCCGTGTCGTTACACACGACAGTTTTCTACGCATTTTTAAGTTACACCGAAATCTTCGTTTGCACATCACATCAAAGTCCGATTCTTAACTAAGCAGAACAACTTTTCTATTATTTTTTCATAAAAGAGTACTTTTGTTTTCCTTCGTGATGCGTGACTTAAGCTCGTATGAAAGCCCGACGGATAACAGCCAGCATCATATCTCAGCATCAGCTCTCTATGCGCCATTCATATATTTTCTACGTTAAGCAAGCGGCGAAAGAGGATCGCAGCTGTTATGGGTTTCAGAAAGCAAAGTTTCTGATTAAGAAGGTAAAAATCTTTCTGTACTACAGGAATGTATATATTCCGTAGTGGTAGGGTTGAATTTAGTAGCGCGAATGTCCAACCGCATGTGCTGAAATCTGTACTACAGCTTAAACAGTTTAGTCCTGACTGAAGTATCACGTATAGAAAAAACAATTGCATTGCAAGAATACATGAAAAAAAAAACATACCTAGTCACAATGTATTTTACTGAATATTAAAAGCGTCTCCAATACTACAACATACGTAATTAAGATAAAATAACGTAAGTATTTCATGGTGGTCTTCCTTCTGTTATCCAATCTCTACCAGAATCTTCACACATAATATTACTTACTTAACTAGCTTTTCGTCGCGGCACCGCCCACGTTAACAGTTTTTCCCGTGAAAATGAGGCATTTTCTCACGTTACTCAGGGTAAATGTAGCTTTCTAAAGATGAAAGAATTTTTAAAATCGACACAGTCGTTTTTGAGTTTATTTATTACTAAGATACTCACGAACACACACACACACACACACACACACACACAAATCTTTCCTCTTTATAATATTAGTATGATAACTGTGTAAACTTTACACGGTAAAGATCGAAAGTGAGTTTATCATCATAACAATAGTGAGAGTGTCTACCCAGATTACTTGCGAATTAATTTGAATAACTATACAGCAGCGCCAGTTTACCTTAAAGGCGGTACACCGCAATTAACCGTAAATTTAACAACCGGTTACGCGGCGCCTTGACCGAAGCTTGCTCTGTGTGTGTTTGCACCACTTACATTAACTACACTTTATGAAAAACTAGCTTTTTGCCACGCGGCTCCGCCTGTGCTAATAGTTTTTCCCGTGGGAATAAGGAATTTTCCCGTAGTAAAAGGTAGCCTCTCCTAGGTGTTATTCTGATGTGTAAGATATCTATATTATGGTAAAATTTCCATTAAATCCATTCAGTTGTTTTTGCGTGAAAGAGTAACAAATATCCGTCCGTCCATTCTAACTTTTGCGTTATACTCGTAATATTAGTAGGATTGATTGAGAGCAGAAAAATATTCAGTTATTTTTCTTTTCAGAGGTTTTGACTCAACTGCATTGTCTTATGATATTTCCCTTAGTAACAAAAGTTTACCACGGTAAAAATTAAACTACTATTCCACTGACTTTATCCCAGATAGGTATTCAGAGCAATAAATGATGTAGGTATGTATTTAATAAAAGAATAGCTAGGCCTAGCCTTTAATTAATATGTATTTAAAGTGGCCTAGCTTTAATTAAATTCTACCGTATCCTCTATTTTGTGAAAAAGTAATATTCACACAAAACTTACAATATTTACACAATAAATAGACAGTGTTAAATTTATTACCCCGCTGCTGCAAACTGAATAGATTGAACTGCAAAAAGTAGGTTATTTGAAAATATATTTATGTCTACAGATTTATATTTTTATGCAATAATAATACATATGTAATTTAATACATAGCTATTTGAGGAAAAACATTTTTTTTATATATTTGTTTTTGTGTATAGTAGATATTTGCATGCACTTAATGGTACTTATTTGTGCGGTATGAAGTTATGATGGTGGTTAGGTACATCAATCGTCAAGGCAAGGTTTATAAGGTACCTTCACCCAAAACGTTCTGTACAAATGGACTGCAATCGCGCAGTTAAAATATTGCGAGAAAACTTTTATTGTCATGTAATTTGAAATTCAAATTTAAATAATAAATAAACACTTTTTCATAATAAGTAGCCATAGTAAAAAATAAGTTTTTGCCTTGATAGAAAATTAGTAAATACACTATGTGACCCTGTTGCAAACACTATTTTTACATTTACACTGCAAAAAAGGATGTCAATTGTAATTTTTAACCCCCGACGAAAAAGAGGGGTGTTAGAAGTTTGACGTGTGTTGTTTGTCTGTCTGTCTGTGGCATCGTAGCTCCTAAACTAATGCGCCGATTTTGATCTAGTTTTTTATTTAGTAACAAGGTGTCACAATCGAGAGTTCTTAGAAAATATCTTCAGCCATTTGAAGATTATCAGCTCTCTTCTAGTTGTTAAAAGGATCAAGTAACGGTTTTGAGGCAGGGTTTTTTTTTTAACTCAAGCGAATTCGATCAAATCCATTGTCTGAGCCACGTCTGAGCATATCCTTTCAGTTTTTGCTATGTCATCAGGTCACGCACGTAAGTATTTTTTTTGTAAAAAATTCGTCATCTAAAATTTATGCTACAAATATGAAATAAACATTTGCAGCATTGAGATATTCGTTGGCTAGCAGCGACAAGTAATATGCCGTTACTTTAAAAAATATATAAACTGAGCTTGTTTTGTAAAGGTAGGTACGACCAATCAAGCTTCACCGAACTTAGAGTATAAGCATTTACACAGGTAAAAAACCCCGTTTTTTTTTTGAATTGACTGACCTATGCTTGTGTCGAAAAAGTACGACCAATCAAGCTTCACCAGACTTGTCTTGAATCCCGTTCTAGCAGCTAGACTGCAGTCAGTCTGCGTTTACCTTTAGGCACTAGGAACCTGCTGCGGTCGGAGATGACTCCATCGAGTGAAAGGCGACCGCACGCCGCTCGCCTAACCTTGCGGCTCCATGGGAGTCCCACTTCCACGTAGACAATGTTACCAGCTAACATGGTAAGCGTAATAGCTCCGATGGTGCAGTGCATGCTTTTGAATTTTTACAAACGTTCTAGAGTTTGGCTATTGAAAGTAGACAATGAAAATCGCGGCTAATTTGAAAAAAAAAACATCGTGGCAAATCTGATTCTATGGATTTACCTAATATGGTACTTTTTTTTAATGTTGTATGTATATATACAAATGCGCGTTTACAGCGCGTTTCATTTGCGACAAACAACATGTTAAATCTGCGAAAACGCGCAGAAGCGTACCAAAAATGCGCGTGGATAGCGAAAAAGCGAGTGACAATTGCCTGCTAATGGTCTTCGATACGATATTAAATTTAAATCTACATATGTTTTACGCACAGGTTTTACGTAATCTCTTCAATGATATAAATATGGTTATTTGCAAATGATCATTTCGCGGGCAAAATATTTTAATGTCAATGAAATTGTCAAAAAAGTACATTAGCCACCACATGCGGCTGGACATGCTGACTTTGGAGCACCCGTATTCCGTAGTGGTAGGGGTGAATTTCGTAGTGCGAATTCCAACCGCATGCGCTGACTTCTGTTGTATAATATAATACTAAGACTTATAAAATGACAATGTAACGTTGTCTGTCTGTATGTTACGTTTTCACGACCAAACAGCTGAAAGAATTGCAATAGAAATTAAAGGCAAGTATAGTTATTAAATTTCATCTAGATTTATCTGCTGTATTCTTCGAGCCTTAAAAGCCATTCCGACTTCCACAGGTCTTCCATCCTTTACGCATGTTATATTGGCGCAAAAAGATTAAGCTAATAAAAATATTTTCAGAGCTTAACGCTCATAAATATATAAATAATGAGCACTAAACTCGCACGAACGGAGTAAATCAATCGACCCGTACCCAAAGAGTTCTCAGAAAGCAGACAGACGCCCAGTCTAGAAACTCGCTTAGACCCCTTCTTATTAAACTTATAAAAAAGGAAATGGGTCTTGTTAAAGTGGAAATTGTTTGACCAGTCCATCGCATACTTTTGACCCCTGTTCCATAAGGGTTTAAAGAATAACGGAGTTCTTATTATAGTGGATACCGCTGCTGTTGGGATGATGAGTACCGTTTTATGTTATGTGCAGAACAGAATGCTGTAATTTTTGGTTTGAAATAATTATTACATCCTTGACTTATTATCTATTAGTTAAGTTTCACTCACTCATTCACTAACTAAACAATACTACCACTCACATCTACACTAAGAATCGATTTCAAAAATTCTTTCACTATTAGAAAGTTTATTCACCCGGAGTAACATAGGCTACACTTTATTTTCAAAAAATCAGGGTTCCTTAGTAAAACTTCAATAATGTAACCCAAGGTGTAAAAAAAATACCTAAAATATTCCTAATAATTGAATGGGCTCCGAAATTACTTAACCGATTTTGGTAAAACTTGGCACAAAGATAGAATGTACCTTGCGGAAGAATATAGGCTAACTTTTACCGCGAGAAAATATCTCATTTCCACGGGAAAAACTATTAACGTGGGCGGAGCCGCGGCGGGATGCTAGTAATCTAACAAGTTAGTTTAAAATGTTTTTCAGTTCAAAATATCAGCAGAGCTATGAAAACAACCGTGAAAGTTTTAAAAAGTATAGAGCTGCTTTGGTTGGTATATACCTATAGTGTGTACTTTTGCACTAACTAGTGCTTCAGATGTTTTTACTGAAGGAAAACACTGTAAGGAAGCCTGCACCTGCGAAGTAATTTAAAGAATGTGTGGGAAGTTGACCAATCCCCATATCTTAATATATGAGTATGAAATTCAATACTTTTAGTACAGCCGGGATTATTTTCAAAATGAGTTATGAGTACTATGACGTCATAATATATCAATCAAAAGCTAGACAAAAGCAACCTCGAAGATCTCCCTCCACAAATGAAAATGGAAAATGCGTCTTTACTCGTATTACTACCAAGTACCAAGTCTTACTACCAGTTAGAAAGATGGATGAACCATTATATCTAAAAATATACTTTATTTATGACTTCAGCGCTATAAAATAGGATAGGATAGCGTAGCAGACTACAATTTACTTCTATACATCATGATATATTTAGAATTCAACAAAAATGGCTGGATTTCTTTTAATTATTTTCATTCGCCATTAGAAAAATCTTGAGTTGGTGTCAATTCTCATTGGCAGTGAGCTCATCCCGCTCATCCCGTCACCCGGGCCGGGACGGGAGCCGGGAGCCGGTTGTTAACCTTTTTGAATATTTATATTAACCCCCACTCCTTGAGACGCGTTCACCGGAGCGTCCGTACACTTGACGACGAAATATCCACGTTCAATTATGTACTTTGTGCACAATACTATTTGAAAAAAAAAATGCCGACTATCTTTGTTGAAATAATACTAAGCATAAAAGTGTCGACAAATAACAGATAGACTGATAAAATATTTATTGCATTAAATAAGACATGCACGGATATGTCACAAGAAATTGCACTTAACAAAATACAGACAGACATGGACATATTGTGTGTTCTGCGAAGCTGAAGGGTCTAGGATCAGATATATTTAATTTTGCCCTAAATTAGAGGCAATATTTGTTTTCAGCCCTCAGTGCCCTCACTCTGATTTTCATTTATAGGCGCAGAATGGAATAAAATATTTCATTAAATTATAATATTATTAAATTTGGTGACGACGGTTCTAGAGGCATAATGACTGTTGCTTTCCATCTTGGAGACACCAACGCGATGCAATTTTATTGTATACTATTTTAAGTCGAAGCGAAAATTTAAAACATTGAGCTCAATCATGGACTCGGTACGTATCTACTTGGGTATCTGGGCCAGCAAAATTCTGTTACACGTCGCGCATTCGCTTTTTCTTCTTATTAAATGGACTTGAAGGATGGAAAAATCCCAAATTGTTAGGCTTGATTGTACTCTGTACTTCCACCGAAAGAGTTGAATCGAATGTGACTACTTCTTCAGTACATAAACACTTCATCATATATCATACTATCATAACTATTATTATAAAGAGGAAAGATTTGTATTTTTATGTGTGTGTGTGTGTGTGTGTGTGTGTGTGTGTGTGTGTGTGTGTGTATGTTTGTGATGAATAAACTCAAAAACTAATGAACCGATTTCAAAAATTCTTTCACCATTAGAAAGCTACATTCAATCTGAGTAACATAGGCTACCTTTTACGGTGGGAAAATGCCTCATTCCCACGGGAAAAACTGTTTACGAGGGCGGAGCCGCGGCGGAAAGCTAGTCATTAATTTATTATCAGATCGATTGTACTTACTATGCGTGCCAAATAAGAATAGGACTGGCGCCATCTTGAATTGATAGTCCGTCCTTTTCTTTCTATTTGGCAAATAAGAAAAGGACGGACTGTGAATTCAAAATGGCGCCAGTCCTATTCTTATTTGGCACGCATAGTACGCTCCTAGGCGTAGTTACGTCACTACGGTAATATAATAAGTCTTCTAATGACGTGCCTAACATAGCCACTTTGTTATTATAATCATATTTTGCGTAGATTTGTGAATTTATTTCAATACGTAGTTATCTTAGCTTCCGTTTTGTCGATGATATTAATATTAATGTTAAATTAGTGCGGACGTCGTTGTCGTGACTATCTATCTATAAAATAGTTCTACTATAAATTAATATTTTATATTTCATTTTGTATATTTTTTTATGTTATAATTTTTACATGTTATAATTTTTCAATGTTAATATTATTGAATTTACCCTTGACTACTTTAGTACTACATATTATATATTTTGTGCCTGAGAGTTTGTTAGAAAATATATTTATTCGCTTACTCGCTTACCTAAAATTGTATTAATCTGTGATATTTTTATGTATATACTTACATATAAATAAAATGTATATTATTATTATTATGTATTACCTATAGGAAGTGTACTACAAAGAAATGTTTACTCTGCGATCGAACGGAGGGATTTAAAATGTCACACACGTGTTATATTGGCTTGTTAGATGTAGATATTGATGTATACTATTGTATATCTAGGGACACACGTGCCAGAAACGTTTCATAAATAAACGTGTAGCTTTATAGGTAGTAAAATGATCTTATAACTATGAAGTGCTATCTATAAAAAAATTGGTAACAAATTTTATAAAAAAAATAATTAAAGTAGCTAAAACACTTTATTGCTTACACGTTCGTGAACTTCCGGGTACTCGGGCCTGCCCAGCCCCTCTAACATGCCCGGTCCACGCGTGACAGACATAATTTTGTCGTGCTTATTCTCTTATCCTATTGGAGGATATTTCAATATGGCGGGTTTTTTTGACAGTTAATTTGCGATAAACTTTTGTCATAGCAGTGCATGTTACGGGGACTGACATCAAGGTGTATCCTTAGTCGATACGCTGGCCCAGTGCGGGTTGGTCAACTTCACACACAAACTTTGAAAAGTTTGAAGTTCAAATTATTTGGCAAGTGCGTGCAGTTTTCCTTTTTTGCATACACATTTTTGATTGAGATTTTGCTTTTATTTCTCTCTTTCACATCAAGTATCCGTAATAACTTTTAAAATAATCGCACCATCTTGTACCAATTTTTTACGTTTCTGAAAACCATAGAGTCGTGTATAATCCGATATTGGGTATGCTCGTCACGGTGCCGAGGGTGTTTTATGGTGTTGTCTGTCTCTTTCTGGCTAAAGAAACGCATTGGGTTAAGAAAGAGAAAGGAGATTGCACAGCGAGGTGGTTTGCGTTTAGTGCCGACGACTTGTCAAGTAGGAAGAGCTTTATTTAATTTGTGTTGGATCAAAATTCAGAAACCCTTAGCTATCTAACACGTCAGGTTTTCTCTTAATATTTCTGTATTATAGAAGCATCACGTAATATTAATTACACAATACATAATAAAAAAATGCTCTTAGGAACTTATAAATCTTAATTGCATTGAAATGCAAATAAGCGGCGGGGATTGCACCGGTGATGACTATTGGTGGAAGGAAAGTCACGGGCATGTAGTATACGAGTATAATATAGAAAATAGAGATTTTTTATCATCGTCCATATAAGGAAGAAATATAAAGTCCGCCAAAAGTATCTGCTGTTTTGATTCTGCTACGAGCTACTACGCCGTAGCAAGCGTAGCAAAAGTCTACGAAAGGAACGGCCCCGCGCAACACGCACTCTAGGAAACTACATAGCTGCTCTTTTCATCTGTTTTATAATTCAAAATCGTTGAATAGAAGTACAGCTATAAAGGAGTGGGTGCACTGTACACAACCCATTAGGGCTGCCGCACACTGCTAACGGTATTGCCAGGTACCACGCTCCGGGCTCGTGCCGTTAAATATCTCACTCGCTAATTTGAGAGCATCTTACACTGTTTTATGTACCTATGTCATTGCGAGAAAACATAATGTAACTAATAGTTTGGTTTTGGTATAAAACGCATTTGATTATTTTAATATTCTATTCATTAAAGGTTATTGCAGGAAATGGACAACAGCGTTCACTCTAATAGTATAGAAAGAATCCAAGATAAATTCTTGAAATACATAAATTATAGATGGCCTGATTTTGATTTAGATAAAGTGGAATCATTGAAACTTAGACGAACTTTGAGGGATCAAGCTTTTCTATATAAATTAATGAGAGGATTAGTAAATTCTCCGTTTCTCTTAGGCCATATCGGCATACGTTGTCCGCGTACGAGTTCCAGAGTTAACTGTTTATTTTCTACCCAAATATATAGAACTAACTATGCGAAGAATTCATTTATACCCAGATCGTGTTGTACCCACAATGAAATTTGTAAGGTAGTGGACATTTTTAATGTTTCACTCCCATCTTTCTTAAAAGAAGTTAAAAGTCTGTTGCATTAATCATTTAATTTGTTAAATTATTTTTATTTAATTTTACTTCATATTTCTGTTTTGTTTCTTTCCTGTCGATTGGTTTTCTCTTTTCTATTTTTCTGCTCACTCTAGAAGTTATGTCATGTGTAACTGTGGAAACTTTGCTGGTTTTTGTTTAATTATATTTTCTTTTTTTTAATTGTTAAATTTTACTGTTTGTTTCCCAAATAAAATAAAATAAATAAAAATAAATAAAATTTGTGTAATCAAAAATATTAGCTCATAAAGCACGGTGCATTAGAGCAGTGGTGAACTTAATATTTTATAATTTCAACATAAATTAATCAAATCACATTATTGAATAAGATAGGTAGGTAGTAGGTACACAATAAATTCAACAAAATTAGTAAAATTAAGGTACTATCCTGCATTTGGTAATTTAAATGAAATTAATCGTAGAGCTATTCTGTTAGGTATTATAATAAATGCACTAAACAGAATGGCCTAAAGCTATTCTACATAATATTTTCAGAAGCTATCAGATTTTGTGGATTTGGACTAACCACTCTGTTAAATTTACTGAATCGTAAAAGTGTATATTACATAGACTGCAGGAATCTAGACAAGATTTGAAAATTAAAAATATATTTATAATACATGCACCATTGATGTACAATGCAAATGCGTCATTTACATAAACAATGATCTTTGTATTATTTAAGTTATTAGCTAATTACGTAAAGTAGCTAAAAGAGCTTTTAACTCTCAACCAATACCTTAAAAGAAATGCTAGCTTATTGTGTGGATTTCGAGATTAGTCTACCTCACAAAGTGTCAGAATCATTGAGACACTAAATACAATAATATACGACTAAAGTTACTTAATATGACCTAATAAACAAAAGAAAAAAAGGTGTATTCACCATACTAACGAACAAATATTGGTCCAACGATGGTCGTATCGTATAAAAACGCGTCCCCCAGGAAAATGAAACTGAACATGGTTATCAAGCGACCCAGATGGCAGACGAGTTTCACCGACGCAACTGTATTGTACGACCATTCCCTCCTACATCACATCCATTACCACCTTTCCACTCTTTAACAACATGGACACTCTAAACAAAACTGCAATGTAAGATACAATTTAAAAATTGGAATATATTTTGGGGTATCGTGATGAAGACACTCACACATGTAAAGAACGATAGCACACATTCGTATACCCTCACTCAACAAATAATCTATTTCTGTCTGTAGTTTTGAATAGATATTCAATTAAGTAATCAAAACCATTGAATGAATGGATAGTGTTAAATAAAATAAGAATATCATAAATGTGCCTTTCTTTCACTGTAGGAACTATCTACTTGGGGTTACCTGACAGAAATAGCTATTTTAGAAATGAGATCGCCTTTTGAACATTTTTATTATTGTTAATTTTATTATTTTCTTGGACTTTTTGTGTGCAAAGTAAATCGTACTACATAATATTATAAACGCAAAGAATTGTAAGTATGGATGGACGTATGTTTGTTACTCTTTTACGCAAAAAGTACTGAATGGATTTTAATGACACTTTACAATAATATAGCTTACAAGACTAAACTCAATAAAAAACACATAGGCTACTTTTTACCGCGGGAAAATACCGCATTCCCTCGGGAAAATCTGTTAGCGCGTGCGGAGACGCGGGGCTGAAAGCTAGTTCTGTTATTATAGTACTTGCTAACATGCCACTTAATTAAAATATCTTATACGATCTGTAATACATACTAACATCTCAATAAATGTAAAGAATAAGTTTAAATTAAGTTACGATTGATTGAATTTATATAAATACCAAAGATAAAGGACATACCCCTGGGTGGAAAACTTTCGGGACTGACAGAAAATTTCAATTAGGGTATTTTGCAAGTATTTTGTACTGTTCCTATCGAATACCAGGACAGGCCCGCCGCTAGCTATTTGGACGCCCGCGTGCAATGCATATACACAACATCCAGATACAAGGCATACACAAGTGCTCATCATACGAATATTTGCCATGGGCGGGATTCGAACCCACGACCTTGTGCTTCGTAGGCAGACGTACTACCAACTAGGCTACGAATGAGGCCGTCTTAAAACTCTAATACTATTATAGGGATGTTTATTACGATTTATGGATAAAATGTAAATGTATTGGCCTATGCTGTAAAGTTTATATTTCAATAAAGACATATTGTATTGTATTGTATTGTATTTAATACTGTGTACTGATGGACTAAATAAAGCCTACCCCTTAAATTAAAAGGGAATTATTTTCACTGAATACCTACATAATAGTGATCCAGTATTAGCAAATTAGGAAAATCCCCAAACTTAGCAGGCGTTTAGGGATTGCAGTCGTTGTTAGTTACACAGGTGAACATTGTTGTCCATTAAATATTTATTACAGTCAACAGCAGAGCAAGCTAAATACTTTGCTCTTTTTACTACTTTACCATTCTTATATTCAAATAATTAAAACGGTATTCAGTGTAATTTGACCCGTTCTTATACTTATTTATTAATGTTAATCGTACAGAAACGCTCAGTCTCAGCACTTATTATATTTACCAATTTATGAAGTTTTTTATTTTATTATAACAATGATTCAATGGGTGATTGTGGCGAGTTGACTGAAGGTATGTCCGGTCTTTTGCCGCGCAGCAGGTAGAATTTCCGGTTGGACCTTTCGATAAAATAAACATATCTACGTCAAATATACGTCCAGTCTTTTTTTTTTGCTAGAATATACATCATGACAATGCGTCCCGTCGTCTAGTCTGACTAATTTCATAAATGCAGTAATAAATCTGTGTTGACTGTTGTGTTCGAATTGAGATAAAAATTTACAAAGTAATAGACGGCAAAGAAAAAGGACAAAGGTCACTTTTTTCGCGGAAAAATACCTCATGTCCATGGTAATAAAAGGGATCTTACCACAAAAAAAACATACGTTGAACGCGTGTCTAAAAATGTAGTGAAAAATCTCTTATAGAAATTTTAACACGCGAGTAAAGCAGTAAAGCTGCAAGGCGGAAAGACAGTAGGTTGTTAAAAATCACATAAATACTAACTTAGTTTAACAGGAACTGCTATTTGGTATTCTGTGGTTTAACTTAATAAACACTACCAAAAAGCTGTTTCTATGCTAGCAAATTATGTACAAATATTTTTGTGAGGTTATACTCATTTTAGAAAAGTTCTAATCCAGCTTTGAATTAAAAATAACAAAATATGACTTTAGTTAGAGTACGCTCTACATTAGGCTAAATTAATATGTAGAGCTCAAAGTTCGAGATTAAAAAGTAATCAACACTAACAAAACGGCAAACAAAATGCTCCCTAATATTACGTTGTTTTAAACAAGCTTTTAGTGGAACTGTGTAATAAAAAACTGAGTGATTATTAACTTGATTACCTGGCTGAGCGTCCTTTTGTCGGTCGCGCGAGTTCATTGATTCAACGCTACACCCCCCGGCCTTGCTTGCTTGACTCCGACCAACTTAAAAAGACCCCAGGACGACCATAGCATCACCTCCCAAGTGTACCAAAATCCAGACGCGAAGAGGGGAAGCAAAGCTCTTTCACACCGGTCGCGTCTCTCCAACATGTGTTTGTGCCATTGGCCGATGTAGTTGTGCCAATGGCCTTTGTGTTTTCTCCAGGCTGATTTCGGCTTTATTGAAACCGAAAAAGGTTGCTTTTGGGCTGTATGTAAACAGGTTTCGTTATCGATGGTTAGGTTACAGTATTTTGTGAAATTAATGACCTTAGACACCCCAGCTTATGCGAGCGGCAAAAAAATTGCGTGTTTAGTTTGCGTTTAGGATCTGATTCTTATCAGTGATCTAGTTACGCTGTCTCTAAGTACATTATTTAAAGCAATAATAAGTAAAATTATGTTTCATTCATTGTAACAGTAACATTAGGAATTTGAAGGATGAACCAGTTTTTTTAAAGATTTTGGGATGTGTGCCAATTAAAACTTTATTAGGAACATATTAAAAATTATAGGAATTTCTTATACGAAGATTTGTAAGTAAATGCATAGCATATTCGTAGCAGTCACAAAAAGAGGTTTACAATCACTGAACCTTGTTTTTTGTTGCATAATAAAAAAGTCAAAGCTCACTAGGTCAAGCGGAAGAAAGACCGAATTTTAACAAACATCCGTGTATATCTTTGCATTTAATTTCAAGATACTTGCAGTAAGTTTTGGGTAGCTTTTTTTGGCTTTTAAAATATACAAACAAGTAGTACTCGTAGTAGTATATAAAGTAGTAGATAAAACGATGGATTTTTAGCACAAATAAAAGAAACGCACAGAAATTAGTAATAGATAAATGTAGAGTTGAGTTTATATCCGTCTGGTTTGATTCAATATTAATGAGTACTAGAACAACCTTTATACCTTTATAACAACCTTTACAGCATTTTTTTAAAAGAAAAAACTTTTTTTAATTATAATTATGTGTTCTTATAAGAAAAGCGTTTAATTGAAAGCACCGAGTCATTTAGTCTAGTTAGTCCACCTTCTCCATTTTTTTTTACTGATTCAGTAGTCATTCATTATAACGAGCTATAACATTTTAAAATCTTAAGTCTTTCTTTTTTGGTATACTAATATTACATTAGTAGGATAATTTTCTTTTTATTGTTTTCAGAAACTGTTATACTATAATACCCTTGTATGTATTAATTTGTAATCATTTAAAAAAATTTTAAATCAGTCCTATTTAATATGACTACGAGGGTATATGTTTATTTACTGAATATCCAAAGTTTTTTTAAATGGTAAAGCGATATAAATGCAAGCTCTGTTCTTGTCGATTTTTGAAGTACAGTAGCCAGCACATGCGTCTGGACATGCTGACCTTGAGAGCGCCTGTATTCCGTAGCGGTTAGGGGTGAAATTCGTAGTGCGAATGTCCAACCGCATGTGCTGACTTTTGTACATTTTAAACACGCTGTACTTGCCTGCAAGGTTTCCTTTATTTCTTTTTTACAGATCAGTGTAATCATTTACAGTGCTCCAATATTACACTTAGTGGTAAAGTAAATGGGTGTATTTATCTCAAACCAGTCGACTTTGTTCAGACTTGTCATGAAAGTTGTCCAGAAAAAAGTACTTAAGGTAATTGGGGTAAAAGGCATTGAATGGTAATTTAAAATCTTTTGGCGGGCCTTTTTCTTTTTGTTGTAATATAAACCAGTGAGCAATGAGAATAATAATTACAATATATATATTAAAAAGTCTGTTTATTTTTGGTACTTTCTTTAACTGATCGATACCGAAGGTAGCTCAAAGATGGACTAATCTTCGCGACGACTGATCCTGGGCTTATTGAATATGTTGGTCTCCTGCATTTTTCAATATTGAAATATGTAGTTGTTTATGGCTCTGGTGGAGGTGGCGTTTTCAATGATAATGATAATTAAAAATAAAAAACAAATAAAAACATAACAATTTAAATACATATATGTATATAAATATATACCTAGAAAAAAAAATCAAATATTCCTTACCTTATTTTTATTTTTATTGTTTAATCAAATAAACGGATCTTACCTGACGTTCTCAAAGTGAAAGAATCCATACCTTATAGTAAGAAAATATTAATAAACACATAATGTGATTTGATACTGATAATATATTTTTGTTTTCCGTCAGTTTCGACCAATAAATAGTTATAAAGCTGCTTGACATTTGGTGCAATCTCGGGGTTGCCAAGGATGTTATAAGTACTAGCTGTATGGACTTTAACACGTTTTTGTAATGGCCAAGTTTGTATTTTCATCGAAAGTATCAGCTGGAGTCGATTCCACCGGTCACAGCGCACGGTACAGTGGCGTAGAATAATTTAACGGTGGCTGGTTTAAACGGACCTGCATAGTAATAGCTGGCGAAGACCCATACATGTAAATCAAGCATTACTTAGACGTAGTCTTAGCTATAGCACGATGTATTAACCCAGACATCGAAGACATGCTTAGCAATCCACCAGGAGCAACCCTTTTGTTATGTCGTATATGTACTATTGTTTTTTTACCGCTTTTGGGATTTATTTGTATGATAAAAACTTTAATTTGAATAATATTATGCACTTAAATAGTTAAGCTTTTGACATTGTGTGTGATAGTACTCGTACATTGACTTTAAATACTTAATACCCATACCTATATTTTAAGTTCATGAAAATGCAAAATCTTCATCAAATGCTGTTATTTCGGTAATTGCACTACTTAAGTAAGAGAATAGCCAATAGGGATGTTAACTGGCTATTCAAAAGAGCTTCTTATTACGAAATATCAAAAATAATATTTTATATGAAAAATTAAGGGGAAAATTAGCTTATGACGTCACAAGCTTGTATTGTCGTTTTTGTACGATTTTTATTTTGAAAAATAAACAAGTTATACTAGAGTAATTTCAGATGTTTTATTGTCTACATAGTGTAAGATAATTTATTTTGAATACAGTCAACATCCCTATTGTTTTGTTACTTTTAGTCTCGTCTTTATTTGTAGGAAATAATACTAGATATTCCTT
This sequence comes from Teleiodes luculella, assembly GCA_948473455.1. Taxonomy (NCBI): domain Eukaryota; kingdom Metazoa; phylum Arthropoda; class Insecta; order Lepidoptera; family Gelechiidae; genus Teleiodes; species Teleiodes luculella. The sequence continues at coordinate 10,566,039 of OX419596.1, forward strand.
TCTTTGTGGTTAAATAGGAGCAGACAGTGTTTTATAAAAAGTAGTTTCTCGTCGCGACGTCAAGTGAAAGCGTGACGCACTCTGTCGAGTTAACCAGTCGGAGTTAACTTACTTATATTTATATATATTTATGTCGTCGGCAAATTGTAGAATACTCGTCATTTTACAGATCATGCATTGGCATTTTACAAATTGTCTAATTATTTCCTCATCTATCCACGCGCGGCGCTGATATGTCAAAATAACAACAATGGCGCCGTAATCTACAGCTGTTTGAGACAAAGAGTTTTGAAGAGCCAAAAGCGAAGCTGGCTCTTCAAAACTCTTTGGTTTGAGAAGAATATAAAGAAAACAATAACAATACTGCGAACCAGTGAAGTTCATGTGTGAATTAAGTGATTTTAATATATCACTATTATTTAATAATTTAATCTTGTATTTCAAGCCATTTGTAATCAGTGTACCTACATCATTCAACTTTATGCAAGTGTCGGCAAATTTTAGAATGACGAATTTTACAAATATACCTAATAATTTTACCAAAACTCTGAGCAAAATTCATTGTCTTTCTCAATCATAGTTGCTTGGAAAATCTGTCCTCTTACATCATAGTTGCGCGGAAATTCATATACATACACTGACTGTATTACATATTGCAATACAGTTCTGGTTAATATACTTAGGAAAAATCTGCTCATAGATATAGATTTAAGCTAATGCGCTTTTCAAGCTCGCCTTAATGCCATAAATTAACGAGTATCCAACTATCCACTTAAATAGGAAACTGGTAATTTCATACTTTGGTTTACATTATAATCCATTATCATGTTGTGACTATTGTGATAGAAAGTCGTTATAAATATTGTACGTAGACCAATATCACCATATGTTATTAGTGATTAGTTGTTTAGTTATGTTGTTATTGAGTTTTTGTTCACTGATGGTTTTCCGTAAAATAAATAAATAAATAAATAAATAAATAAATAAATAAATGTTCAGAATATTGGTACCTTCATCACGTGATAGATGGAGCCAGTAGCCAACAGTTAAAGAACGCTAATTAAAAATAAATAAATTCATGTAGGTGTAGCTAGTGAGAAAAAGGCTGAGAACAAATTAAGGAAAAATTATTAAGGTTACCAGGAAGAAATTGCTACTCAGCAATAAGGCCGCCTACATGTACACTTTCTGTACTTTTTGTGAATTTTACTACCTTTTCCTCCTATAACCTATCATTTTTTCTAGTGTGTTATAAATTATATTGTATTGTATTAGTTTTGCATTTTATAGCATACCATGTTTATAATTAAAAGAAAAATCCTTCATTTAATAGCTTTTTTTGAGAAAGTTTTGTTCACCAAATCATACGTCATTGTACGTTTTAGGAATTTTGTTCTTTGTTAACAGAATTATAAGATAATCTCTGACTAACGAACATCATTTTGTGAAGTGGTCTTGTCGCTACCATTTGGGGATTACGATCATATGACTTCAAAAATAACAACTTTGAAAGCCGAATCTTTTGAATATTACAACTCGTTATTTTCGTTTTTAAAAATAACTAACTCTTTTGGTAAGTCATCCATCATAATATCAGTCGAAAGACGTCCACTGCTGGACAAAGGTAAGTTAGTTATTTGCAAGTTTTTAACCCCGACGAAAAGAGGGTTGTTATTATAAGTTTGACGTGTGTGTCTATCTGTCTGTGTGTGTGTGTGTGCGTCTGACTGTCGTCGGTGGCATCGTAGCTCCTAAACGGATGCGCCGAATTTGATCTATTTTTTTTGTTCGCAAGGTGTCTTAAATCGAGAGTGTTCTTAGCTATAATCCACGAAATTATCTTCAACAATTTAAAGATTATCAGCTCTTTTATAGTTGTTGAAAGAAGTAACGGTTTTGAGGCGGGGGTTATTTTTTTTAAAATTTAATTTTTTTTTTTTGGTAAGTACAAGTTAAGATCTCTAAATGAATGACTAAAGTATTTATAACTATTTTAGGCTAGAGCCGTTATCATCCATTTGGGAGACGCGGGGGTATAAACCTCGCCAAGTACCAATGTATTTTCTATTTTTGAATTCATTATGTATGTACGTTTATTCGACGCTGCTTTCACAATGAAGGGAAACATCATGAGGAAACCACAGACCTTCGAAGTAATTCAAAGTTGTAAGAGAGTTCACTTCGATGCACTGGGTCAGGTCGACTAAGTCCTATTTAGACACTATTCAGGTTAGGCTCGAGCCCCTCGGTGGGGAAATATGAGCTGTCTACATTTTAAACACCACTCATATAGTCTTCGATGTTGGTGGTATAAGCGTGGAAGTATTCCACGATCGTGAAGCTCCCCAGAGGTTCGCACAAGCCAATAACGACGATATTGCTACGTAATACGTTTATAAGCTCCCCGCCAAAGAACCCGTTTCAATTCGTTTTGTAATGTTGGTAGTTATGATTGTGCTAATGTGAGAATTTTTAGAACTGGTATTATTTGTTAGCTATAGGTATAAAACTAAAATATGAGCGGTGAAACTGCAATTTTAATAAGATTTTACGATCTTTTTTTTATTGATAAAGCATAGGTTTTGGAAAATGTAGAGTTGATTATGTTTCGTTGTCGTTCGACAGTGATAGCGGAAGGTAATTCTATATTAAGATTTGGAATAGGTAGACCATTTCATTTCTGAAATCTTTAACGTAACAAAATACATAAAACTTTAAGCCAAAGCTCATTTCAAAAGCTCTTTCTTTTATGAATAAATAGTATAAAAAAATAATATCAACTCGTACACCCCCAAACATAGAGTTCAAAGTAACCCTCAAATTAGTATGATCGGGTGTCTATAACACCTACGTTGTTGAATTAATAAGTAGATGTTAATTGAACACATCCATTGAACCGAATGAAAAAGATCTCACACGATCGACCTGATAAGGGCGGTGGCATACCTGAGAAGTTTTTAATTATCGAGAGTAAACACGGAGGAATCTGTTACGGGACTTCATAAATGTAAATTGGAGGCGCTTCCCGTTTAGCGGGACGCCCCTTCGTCCCACCGCTCTCCCCTCCATCGCCTTGCCTCCCCCCGCACCGAGAAACGGGGCCGCCGACGACACGGGTAGAGCCGAGAACTTGACTACATATCGATACTTTACGATTTACTTACATTTTATTATACTAGTAGTGGTGAGTCGATTCTAGTCTGTCGTAGTTAAGTGCTACGTGGTGCTACGCGTGCTACGCCGTAGCAAAGTTGTGTGTCGTGCGTTGTCGTAGCATACTTTTTTAAATTAGTAGTTTTTTTTTTAAAAAAAAAGCTAGCTTTAATGAGAATTTATTACATTGCAACACACTTTTTGTACTTATGTCACAATGGCTTAAGTTGGCCCGGATGGCCAACAAGACACGGGTTCATTCTATCATTTTAAGCTACGACAAAATTTTATTCTGATTTTTTTGTTATATTTCGGGTTTTAAAGTCTCGGTTTTAAAGAAACTGAAAGTAATATTTAATATTGTACTTTATTTTATTTTATAAAGCCTAGCCTATTCTATTTTCAGTATATATTTTTTCTCTTTCAAAAGAAATGGTAAAACAATTTAAAAATAATGACATATTTTGATTAAATATATATTAACGATAACTCTTATCCGTTCAGTAAAGACGACATTACCGTTTTACAAGCCTGTCTTCATACCAGTAGCTGGTATATTTTAACAGTGACTTATCAACTAAAAGACCCTTGTTCCAGCTCTAGTGGAGTAGGATTGTGGCGTGCATCGGTGTGGTATAGTTATACGGACGCCATCGTATTGATACCGTGCCGCACTACTTTTTTGGAGGCTCCCAGGATTTTGTCGATTCCGATGTAATATCATCGAATATCGTGACTTGAGCTGATTATGCGGAATATTAAACGTATAAATATGCATCCAATATGTTTTTTGTAGCTTTTTGTTAGGAAGTTAAAAAAATATATAAATTTAAATTAAAAGTAGATCTACTTAAGCATAATTTGTATTTTCTTCGTATCATTCTTCACATAATTTGTATAAATTTCGTATTTTTTCGCGTTTCGAGAACTTTAGAGCTTTTGTCGTTTGATAGAAAGATAATCTAGATCCAAAGAGTATTGATACGAACCGCTCACCGAAAAGAAGCTTTATCTCTTTGGTAAAGTTTGGTATGATATACCCTAAAATTTAGTTCATTGAATCATAAAGAGAGAGACAATTTAAGTTGACCATAGTTCCACTATTAGAAGATTTCAGTCGTGACGACTTTCATCATAGTAAAAAAATAATTCATCATAGGTTTAAAAAAAAAACACTTAATCACGTCAGCAAGTTTAAAAAGCTTTGCGCCGTCTCATACTAACACTAGTGACACTAGTTTATGTTTATAAGAGACTAGCTTTCCGCCCCACGGCTCCGCCCGCGTTAACTGTATTTCCCGTGGGGATGATATATTTTCCCGCGGTAAAAGGTAGCCTATGTTCTTTTCTAAGGTCTATTATATCTTTGTACTATGTTTCATCAAAATTGGTTTTTTGTACTTTGTACTTTGTACTATGTTTCACCAAAGTTTTAGGTATTTTTATACACTTTGGGTTACATTATTTAATTTATAGTAAGGATTCCTAATTTAAAAAAAATCTAATATAGCCTATGCTACCCGGGGATAGTGTAGCTTTACAACATTGAAATAAATTTTGAAATCGGTTCAGTAGTTTCAAAGCCTATTCAATGCAAACAAACAAACAATCAAAATTGTCCTCTTTATAATATTACTAAGTATAGATAGATTATGGATGTATTACGAGTATTTTGATACAAAGATATATGTCATTAATAATAAATGTTTCTTTCTTTATGTGTATAAAAACAACAAAATAAAAATGAATGTGTATAGAATTTTGGAAGAGCATTGTTTCCACACATTTTACATTAACAGGCCGGCAATGAGTTTCCCTTTCAGTCGGTTTCGCGCAAGACAAAGAACTCCCTTTTTCGTTTTAATTTTTCTGTCTCGACCATTGAAAAGGATGACGGCGGCAGATAGGTATGTTTGCTGAAGTCCCAGACCTATTCTACCCTCTAATTAGTTTAGTTATGAGTATTATGCAATAAGTATTATTAACCTTTTAACCGCCAAGCATATTTTCTAAGAACTTGCTCTCACCGCCAGCCATAGAAACAAACTCTGTATCAATCAGTCAAAACATAAGTCTTATTTATGAGACGGCGGCGTTGTGAGCTCGATTTGATTTGGTAAGTCTTATATTTCAGACCATGGCGGTTAAAAGGTTAATGTGTTTTTATTTTATGATGGTATAAGTTCTTCGAGTTTTCATTCGCTGTGTTTATTTTGTGAAAATAAACATTGATCTCCTTTTTCTTATTGGTATAGTAGCCAGCACATGCGGCTGGACATGTTAACCTTGAAAGTGTCCGTATTCCGTAGGGGTGGGGGTGAATTTCGTAGTGCAAATGTCCAACCGCATGTGTTGGCTTCTGTACTTGTCCTTTATTTATAATTAAATTTTATTGTACATATATAAAAAGTAATGGATAGAATTAATTCTAGGCTCGAGTCGTGTCTACGCCACGTCCTTAGATATAATGTTTAATACATTTACTTAATGAATTAAATGTAGTTTTTAATTCTGATAATAAAACCCCTAGTATTTGTACAAAAACATCTAAGTAAGTAAAAGTACATATGTATTTAGTTCCATAACTTGCATAATGTTGAGTACAAAATAGTTTTTGAACCGTTAAAATGTTAAAAGATAGTTCTAGAACAGTGTTTCCTTTTTGTTCTTTGAACAATTAATAACAAAACTTTACCTGCTGTGTCGACCCGTGATGTCCCAAAACAAGAAGACCAACACAAAACCAACATAAATTGGTCTCGCTAAAGCTGATCAGCAAACGGCACTGTGTTTCAGTTAATGCTGGTCATTTAGAATATGTTTCCCACAGTACAAAGGTACATACTCGTACCTTTGTTCTTGAAAGGAATTGATGAGAACTGTCAAATGCATAGTAGGAAATATTTCGTTCTTGACACAAAATTGAGCATCACAGACATGAGACTCATATTATTGTCTATTTGGTATCTCTTATTAGTACTACCAAAAGTCAAAAGGTTTTTATTCGAAGTTAAATTTTACAAATCACTTCTGGACGTAAAATTTTATAGAAGTTAAGTTGTAATACAAGTAAAAGTACACTAAGTACTACATGTTTGTGTCCACTGTCTTCTTAGTTCTTTTTAGGACACACTCTGCGTGAATAAAATACGCACTACGCGAAGTGTGACTTATAAATACCTTTTTTACTTCTTTTCAATCCTATATGGAATAAAGTACGTACACATACGTACACATTCTTATAGTTTGTCGTAAAAACTATAAGAAGTTAGTGGTCACAAACATTATGTACGGAAATATTCATTTCGCATCAATCAATTGACATTACGACCTGTAAAACACTGTCAGTAGAAAGTTCCTTCTTTTGTCTCATCGTTCGTCTCCTGTGAGTGAATAAACATCAATGTTCATGCCACAACAGAAAATAATATTGTCTCTTTTAGTGCTTCATACTGTTGGGCTATACTCATAATAGTTTGAGCTTATGCAAAAATGTTCTTTAACACTGGATTTTTTTATGAATTGGCATGCGTTTTGACCAAAATACAAAATACAAGTGTACTCCAAATATCTATGATGACGAATGATGATAATATTATAAAACTGAACTATACTATACAATAAACATTAAATGTGTTAGTAACTCGTAAAATTGCAAGAAAATAAAATTATATTTCTACAGATGATATACAATTTGAGTGAGCTACATGTTTATGATGATAAGAGTTGTCAGAGCTAATAGAAGCGTTTAAGCAATCAATAATTCTACCTGAGAACGCAGACATGGTTCCCTTCACTATTCCCAGCTTATTTACGGTAGGGTGAATAGCAAAATACATTGCAAATTACCATCTTAGTAAAGCTTACAGTATTCATCAGACAAAACTGCCAATGTATGTCATATTGGACAGTCCTCTCATTTTTTTTTCAATGTGTTGAAAGGTCCTCGCTTTGTTGCCAGTTTGGTATTGAAGAAAAAAATGTCAGTAAGTTGGATAACAGTTTTAAAGAAGTATTTTGTTTGACGCTTTTGTGTTTGTAGCTGGTAGAATTTGAAATGATAATAAAATATGTACTATGATATAATTGTTTTCAATTCGAAAAGAAGGTATTTTTCAAAAACCATACAAAAATTATACAATTTTATTATGTAAGTCAAATGTGTACCTATTAATTTTTTTTGAAGATTTTCTTTAGCAGTCCAGGCTTGCGGATAAGAGTGTTCTGCCTTAACAATGTGTATTAATAAATAAATTAAATGGGCGTGTTTATCCGAGTGCCTGAATATTGTATTACATTACCGTTAACAGCTCATATATGTCCCCACCGAGGGGCTCAAGCCTACCCTGATACCAGGGTGAATAGGCCTTAGTCGACCACGCTGGCCCAGTGCGGGTTGGTCAACTTCACACACAACCTTTGAATTTCTTCGCAGGTGTGTGCAGGTTTCCTCACGATGTTTTCCTTCACCGTAAGAGCGTCGAATAAACGTACATATGAATTCGAAAATCGAAAACACATTGGTACGTGCCGAGGTTTGAACCCGCGAACTTCGGAATGGAAGTCAACGGGCCTAGCCACTAGGCCACCGACGCTCTAGCTTTCGCTTTGTATTCCATTACGGCGATACAATCAAGTACAAGGTAAGCTGAACACGCGCATAACGATTCTCTCCCTTAATCAACGGACATAAAGTCCAAAGTATTAGGCTTAGCCTGCTCTTGACTGTACAACGGATTGGATGCCGCTTTGTGTGGAAACAGATTTTGCGTCGAAAATAATTTTATCATTCTAAAAGCTCCGATCTAATTGGTTGATGTTACGTTGAAATAATAATGTGTTATATTTTAACCTTTTATAAAAGCTTTTTACAATTTGCTTACAATTCTCTCGTATGCATGATTTAATTGAGCCGTTTAAACTGAAATAATAATGTATGTACAGAAGCCAGCACATGCGGCTGGACACTTGCACTACGAAACTCGGTTCTACTGCTACGGAATAACGGCGCTCTCAAGGTCAATATGTCCAGCCGCATGTGCTGCCTACTGTACAAACTACAAAAAAAAAACTATGATAGTGAGCACATCATCAATACACGTATGTAGAAGAGAAATTTTATTTCGACGGGGAAGACCTGCGTAAGATAGTAGTATTTGCTTCTTCCCCGTCGATTTATTCTAGGTACCTAGGGATTTATTATTTTGAGTCACAACATACTATTGTCATTTCCATGAGAAAAGCCGAAAAACAACGCTACTATGTATAGCCACAGCCACAGAGGCCTACTTATAAAATTATAATAAAACCAAAAAAAGTTTTAGGCAGTAAAGAAGGTTTCAGTAAAGATCTCAACTGGATTTATAAAATAAAACAAATTGCGTGTAGATTTCCCAACTAATAAAATGGTACCTGATATTTAATTTGTAAGTATTTATAAAATCGAAATATCTAGAAGTGTCTAATGTCCTGTCCTTCAGCGTTCTAGACTGGTCGGGTCGTCACACGTAGGTCGAACTCTTTAGATTTAGGGCGTTCGGCGTGCAATGACCTCGCTTGCTAACCTTGGAACGGGCCAGATTATAATGGACTTGAGGTTAGACACATATTTTTTGCTTTTATTTTAGTATTCAAGTTGCATTCGTGTCCAGTGTTTGAAGACCCTTCTTAATTAGGTGGACTGTCTGTTACGTATCTTGTTTACGAAAAATATAGCTTAGATAAAAGGAAAGATTCGATTGCTTGTTTGTTTGCATTAAATAAGCTCCGAAACTACTGAACAGATATTAATAAAACTTGATATAAAGATAGAATAGACCTTGTGGAGTAATTTAATTAAGCTATATTTTCCCGTGGGAAAATTTCTCATTCCCACGAGAAAAACTGTAACCGCGGCCGGACCCGCGAGGCAGAAACTAGTAGTACAAATAAGGAATTAATCCTATTTTATTTTTCGAATATACACAATCAGGCATCAGGGTAAGTTACATACTCGTAATGTTGTTAATAAGAACAAAGGAGTGTATTATGTTAAATAATGTGGCGAAGTAATTATTAACAATACAGCCAATACTGTCATTCGTACTGTGTGAGATTTGTGGACATAATTTAGTTAGGCCAATTTATTTATCGAACAATCTGCTCCTCATTTAGCAAAATCACAGAATACAATAATTAAGAATGAATGAAACTATTCTAAAATGTAGAGCTGTACAATATAAAAGGTGTTACTATGCTTCCTCGAGAGAGGGCGCTAGGAGTATAGGCAAGGTAAATTACAAGTTTTGTAGAGACTGAAATTTACTCGGATGATAAAATTTTAATCTACACCTATAGAGTAGTAATTAAAGACACTGCTCTTTTTTCTTCGTTTTACAATATTAACTACATGTAATAGGCAATGTTTTAGCTTAAAAAATTGTAGGCTTTGCTGGAATGGGTGGAATTTATAAAAAAAATATAAAATGCAGGTTTTTGTCTTTTATTTATTATTATTATTGATTGTGTACAATAAAAGAATACTGAAATAAATAAATCTTAATATTTTCAGATATAAACAAACGATGACTCTACATTTTTCTAAAAAACACACATTGTATGAACGTAGGTACGTCTAAAAAGTTACGTATGAAAAATCTCATAGGAGATTTTTTTGACATGCGTTCCAAACTTATCTAACTTTTTGTGGGAACACTTATGATTTTAAAAGAATACGTTAGATCATTAAGCATTTTCGTTGCTCGCTGTTTACTAAATGGTTTGTTAGACTTTCTTTTCACTCCGTTTATGGCGGAGTAAGTAACCCGCATAGTTCGACCTCAGTACATTCCACGGTATACAATAGGATGTATTGTTGACCGACAGTAAGTACCTATATGCGCATCACACAACACAACTACCTTATCGTGGGCTGCGTAAATGGCTTTTCTAAGTCCGAAGACAGCTCATTCATTTGATCTAATTCATCTTGATTCTAGATTTCATTTCCAAGAAAGTGCGCTAGGCGTAGCCTAGAATTAGACTTACTAAAAGCCCGTGTAGATCTCAGCTTAGAATTGAACAAACCTAAAGTCTGTGTAGTTCTCAGCTTGAAATTGAACCAGCCCAAAGTCCGTGTGGTTTTCAGCTTAGAATTGGACCAATCCAAAGCCTGTGTGGTTCTCGGCTTAGAATTCAACCAACCTAAAGTCTGTGTATTTCTCAGCTTAGAATCGAACCAGCCCAAAGTCCGTGTGGTTTCAAGCTTAGAATGGAACCAACACCAAACCGTGTGGTTTTAAGCTTAGAATTGGACCAACCTAAAGCCCGTGTGGTTTTCAGCTTATAATTGAACCAACCCAAAATTCCGTGTGGTTCTCAGCTTAGAATTCGACCAACCCACCCAACTCTTCCTATGGGTATCGTAAGTGGCAACTATAGAAACATACATATTTACTATTTACGGGATTATGCAGCAATACTGCCAAGGGTGGGGATAATGGCAACAACCCCTATTCAAGGGAGATACTTTTGTCCAGTAGTGGACGGTTAACAAATTGTATTTGTAACTTTATTTTAGGTGATGTTTAAGGTCAATGGCTGTGCCCTTCAAAAGGCTCCTCTATAAATAAAGCTTTATTATTAATTATCTGCTTTAGGTCGGTTACAACAATTTTTATAGTCATTAGAATGACTGTGTTGCTCTGCATACCATACCATACAATCTTTTTGCATTAAATCAATTTGGGAAAACGTTTTTTTAATGAGATACTACGTACGATCATTACTTAATAAATAAATACCTCTTTTAATACAGTCCATTACACAGAGAGTTGTAAGTTAGAAACATAATAATTCTCAAGATAATTTTAACAATAGGCAGTACCTATAATGTCTCATAACATTTTAACGGTACTAATTACAATTATCAAAGTTTGATCATGTTCATAGCTTCGTTACAGAAATAAACAGATTTGTATTGGTGACATTTCTTCGTTAGTACTATCTGACATACTCGATTTTCAAAAAAGCCTTTAAAACTATTATGATAAGATAATAATGAACACAAATAATTGGACTTTGAAATTGCCCCGTCCAAGATCTCGTTGGCGGGCACTTAGCAACAGAAGCCGGCATACCGCATATGGTACAGATGAACCAGATATGTGCCACATCACCGCCGCCGTTCACACGGACTCTCACGTCACAGAAGTACTCGTATGAGGGCACGACTGAGACTGTGCTGCCAGATACCACTGGTACTAAAGAGATAAAAATCAAAGTATGGTTATACATATTATATATAAATAATATTGTACGAACAACTCAACCACAAGGTTTTATTTTTGAATAAGGTTAAAATAAGAGAAGGAGTCAAGCTACAATGAAATCGTGTCATACCAGCAAGTCAAGGAGCTGGCTATGGACAGAAAGAGGTGGTGATTACTTCACGGACAAGAGCCTTGCTCTTAAATTTTGGTTGAATGGACAATTTGACAGAACTCAAAGGTTTATCTACAAACGACTTGTCTCAAACTGTCCCAATCTGGCAGCACAGCCGCCGGTGCGCAAGCGACGACGACGTGAGACGTGCGGGAAAGAGAGAGTGGGAACATTGGAGCACGCAACACAGGTGTGCGCCGCGGCAGCCGGCCATCAGCTGTTCACCGCTCGTGCCTCGTGCTGCTCGGTGCACGGAGAAGCTTGCACCCGTCGTCAACCGGTGAATTTACAAGCCAGAGCTGCCAACTTAGGAGATTTCTCCACAATTTAGGGGTAGAAAAGTCGTGGAATTTATTGAGCTCTATTCTGCCAAGTCACACTCTAAATTTAGTCCTTGGTCTTTTTCGTTTATATGGGAATCAAAAAGAACGGGAGATTAATTAATCTAATTTTGAATAAATTATATTTAATTGTGAGCGAAGCTGGCAAATTAGGCGTAATTTAAGTCGGGATGTTATCGTTTGCACTTTAACTAGTGCGATTGACATGGTAATTCGACGTTTAATATCTCTAAATTTTATTTGAACATCACCTGTCCTTTTCCTTCTTAAGAGAGTGAATTGACATTTACGATTCTAAAAAAATGAGGCCTAGAAGAAAGTTTTACTGTTCCTATCGATAATTTGTAAATGAAGATTCATCCAATGATATTACGTAAAACAATGTGTAAATGTTACGCTCAAAGATCGAAAACGCTCAGTGAGCGGAAAAATAGCTCACAACGCGTTGTGGTCACAGTAAAACATCCACATGGCGAAATTCGTATTATGGCTCTAATGAAAACGCGCACAATGCGTTGTGGCAATCACAGAAAGACCAAATAGCGAAATTCGTGTCGTGGCTGACAAGCTTTTTGATCTCAACGCATTGTGGCAATGAAGAAAGGCCATGACGCGTATGGAATATTATTTGATTACGACGCACACTACTTTCCTATATGGATCCTACTAGGCCTAGACTGGAAACGTTTTGGTAGATGTCCTTACAAATATATTTTATTTTATAAAATAATTAGCGCTGACATTAAAATTCACTCTCATAAACAGAAAAGAAATGAATAAAACTGATGTTTTAATGCATCTTTGCACCCGAGCCGACACCGACAAGTTACATACAACCTGTCCGTCGTGATATGGTTAAAACAATGAATGTTCAGAACGCGACATGGCTTTTCTTCATTGCCACAACGCGTTGAGATCGAATAGCATGTCAGCCACGACGCGAATTTCGCTATTTGGTATTTCTGTGATTGCCACAACGCGTCGTGCGCGTTTTCTGTAGAGCCATAACACGAATTTCGCCATGTGGATGTTTTACTGTGACCACAACGCGTTGTGAGCTATTTTTTCGCTCACTGAGCGTTTTCGATCTTTGAGCGTAACATAAATAAAGAATACAAATTAAGGAGTTCAACTTAGTAAACACATAAAAAAAACTGACTGACAGTAGGAAACACTCTTGCTTAACACGATACGAGTGATAAAAAAAAGTACATTTTTTCCCTAACCCTAAAAATGAAGTAGGTAACACTGAAGCCGCTAAAACAGTGCACGCCGGTTCTAGCCTGCGGACACACGCACGTCCCCTCCCATTCTCCCCCCGCGATGTGTCAGTGTGTGTTTGTGTTACGTCCTGTCTGTCCTGTCACTGACTCGGCGAACGAACGCGATCGCGCGCTCTTTGTCTAATTAGCAGGTAGGCGAATACTGAACCCAACTTTTTTTATCACGGTCACCGAAACTACAATGAACTCTTGGCGTATTTCTTTTGTAATGAATTTTATGTAACTCAACTTGGCTGTACGTATGTCTAATGTTAACTGTGATTTCCGGTCCAGAATAGGACTAGCCTAGCTCTTCCCATGCGTGTCGTAGAGGTAACTAAAGGTGGTTGAGTAGAAGTAGAGTCTTTTGTCGCAACAACTGCAATGAAAGAAAGAAAGAAAACTCATTTATTTATTCTGCTGTGACGGAACACAAACTAAAATGTAGACAAAAAACTTACTTATGTAATTAATTACACTATAGCATGCAATCCTAAACCCGTCTGCTAAGAGTGGGGATGACAAATCTCTCTAAAGTCTTAATCCAGAATTGGACAGTTTTAAGCTGATCTTTATATTATGTTATTAGATCATTGTGGCCCAGAACTTAGCCACTTCGACTGCATTATTTGTTTCATCCAAAAGCTAAGCTTAAGCTATTATAGTGTTGATAATATTTTTCGTTAGAAATGAGAGCAATAAAGTGACTTGGAGGCGGTAAATTATAAACAAAGGTCGAAAAGCGGCGGTAAAAAGGACCGAAACAGGTTTTCTGTGGCATCTGGCACCACACTAATTGATATAGCATCTACTGACGGTCGTAATTATGCGCCGGAGAGGGCTTTCAACTTACAAATTGTTACAATTTGTTTTTAGATGTCTCTACATACTCGTATTATGAGTATACGTATTGTGGTTCTATCTATCTATTATATCCAGTTAATAAATTATTAAAAATAGTTAAGTCGATAGAAATATTTATGCGTTTTTAATGCACCTTAAAGAAAAAAGGTTTAGTTTCATAGCGTACAAACTAGAACCGTATGGTTTTTGGCTTATAATTAGACCAATCAACCTCTTCCTATGGGTATATAAGAAGCGAAAGTAAGGATAAGGTTAATCATAAGCCAAGGATTATACAGAAGCATTCACCTGAGTAACCAACAATAACTGCAATCCCCAACCCGTCTGCTTAGCGTGGGGATCAAAGCAACATCTCCCTTCCTTTAAAAGAAGATGCCTTAATCTAGCAGTATTAAAGACAATCACTATCACTACATAATATAAAATAAAGTCGCTTTCTCCGTCCCTATGTCCCTATGTCCCTATGACCCTCCCTTTGTACGCTTAAATCTTTAAAACTACGCAACGGATTTTGATGCGGTTTTTTTTAATAGATAGAGTGATTCAAGAGGAAGGTTTATATGTATAATACATGCATAATATACTGAAGGATAACCCACAATAACCATTTTCCCGTGCGGAGCCGGGGTGGGTCGCTAGTATTTTATAATTTTGCCAATTTGTATTTAGTATTTGAAAGATTACCTAATTGTTAACTTTTGTAATTTAATAAATTACAAGTATAATTAAAGTTTTCAGTAACAATGAAACATAACAACCTACTAATTTCTGTTAACCGTAAAATACGCTACAACTGAAACTATTTGGCCTAAATAATGGAAAGTAGCTTGTTTGATAATCTCTGGAGTGATTGATAAAGAGGGCAGAAGAGGCCCGGAGGGACGTTGCTGAGGGGGGAGGCAGGAGGGGGAGTGAGAGAGAGGTTCGTGGCGTGACGTAACCAATTGGTATGCGATCGTCGTACAAAGAAATTAGAGTTACTTACATTATTCAAGTAGAGGTTTGATTTATAAGATCAAGTTACGAAGCGTATTTTATAAGGTGTATACAAGTTTATTTAGAAAACAACGTTATTCAGATAGTCATTAATCTCGATTTTGCTTGAGAAAGAATTATGGCTCTTTTTTATTGACAGCTAAAAAACATTTTAATTTCATTGTTTTGTAAATATAAATGGTTTGCATAAAAAAATCTTTCTTGGTGGTGTACAAATGAATGACAGTGTTGCTATAACTGCTACAAGCTATTAACTACTAACAGTCCACTGCTGGACTTAGGCCTCTCTCTAGGAAGAAAGGTGTTGCCATAATCCCCACGCTAGCCAGGAAGGTTGTAGATCGCAGTTGTTCTTTATTTATACAGGTGACTGCAGCTGCCTCTTCCCTACATGTGCGACTAAGTTAAGACAGCTATAAAAAAGGATCAAGCTTCACCGGACTTGTAAATTCACTCCTGCCGCTGGGGAATACGGGCGTTCTCAAGGTCAACATGTCTAGCCGCATGTGCTGGCTACTGTACCAATAGCTGACCAGGCACCTAAAGCTGACCACCACGCAAAAAAATATATTTTAATTCGTAAGCTTATTATTGTATTGTAGGTATTCATTTTTGTCATGATAAAGTAACGTTCGTCAATTGACATCCGAAAGTTGCTTCCTATTGGTTAAAAATAAGGTGGTCATGTAGGGTAATTTTTTTTTTCAAGTTTATCAAATTCCGTACACATGTGAAACTGATTAACATTAATACTCACAAAGACAGTTTCAACAAAAGTAAAACTTAACATCGATTAGACAAGTCACAAGTACGATTCCTTAAATTTTTTGTTTTGAAATCCGCTTAAATGGCCAACTGGTGCAAACTCACTAACGTCTTTGTTCTTAGCTGACATCACTATTACTTGATTGATATAAGTTATTAATATTCTCGGAACTTCGCACCCACTCGAGCGATTGTCTGAAACCTGTTTAAATGGCGTCTATTCCATTGCTGCACGTCTGATAAAATGTAAAACATCGTAAACGGAAAACTGTATTGGACAGTAAACTGTGAAATGTATGTACTCTAAGGTGAACAGTTTTATGACGTCATACTAATCAGCCCCTCTACATGCCCGGTCCACGTGTGACAGACATAATTTTGTCGTGCGTATTCTCTTATTCTATTGGAGGATATTTTAATATGGCGAGTTTCTCGCGCGAGAAACTTTTGTCATAGCACTGCATGTTACGGGGGCTGGACTTTCGCAGGGCTGCTAATAGGAGCTCATGGTACGATAAAACAGGGCAGGGCTGTTTAAGGCCTGCTTAAGAGCTCATAGGCCTCCTTCCTAGAGTCAAGAAACCTGTAAAATAAAATTGAATGGTTAGTTGTACTAGTACTACTTAGTACTACAGCCGATATCAGTTCAGTAATTAGACTTAAGCGTCTGCCTTTAAAGGGAAGTATTGCCATCACCCCCACGCTTGGCAAACGGGTTGGGGATTATAGCAACGTTTGGGATCGTATTGTTCTTGATTACATAGTAGAACGCTGCTGCCTATGCCCTGGATGTTACTCCAGTCGCCTTTTACTACACTTACAGGAATGATAAAAAGAAAGAGTAGGGTTGGTCTGATTTAGTACAACCCGGGCGCGATAACTTGACACCTGGCTCAAATTACGTTTGTCTATAGAACTGCGGGCATAAAAGATTTTTTATGAAATGCAATCAATCAACTTGTAGAATTCCGCAGTATGACGAGGTTTGAAATTAAAACTTTTACCTGACTATTACTGATTTATAATTATTACCTACTTAATACTTAATAATTTTCGAGCCAGGTGTCAAGTTATTGCGCCCGGGTTGTATAGTAGTATATCTCTCGCAGGCCGATAGTAGCAGCCGTCTGATAGCTATTTGCCTAAACAATTGTATGCCGACTTATAGTTGTAAGCAAGCTGTTAATAATTATGAAACAGCCAAAGTTAGCTCACATAATTATAATAATATGATTAAATTCGCAGTCTAGTATAATAGTTGTGAGAGGTATAGATAAATATTTACAGCTTGATTAAACTATGAGTTTGCATACAATTGTTTGCCTAGACAAATTTCGGACGGTTGGCCCCATCTGGATTTTCAAGTACTCGTGTCTCCACTGTAAAGGCTATAGGGCTATTTGCATGAAGGAAGAAAAAATTTTACGCGCCCAAATTTTATGGGCGTGGATTTTTTTTTTCCTTCATGGCTATTTGGATTTGCAAATATTTATGACTACACTACTGTTAATAAAAAGATAATTTAAAAAATATATAAAACCGCCTTCAAGGTCCTAACCTACACTAAAAAGTTACAAATATATATATAAAAAATATAAAAATGAATCCCGTTTTCCGTTGTCACGACATAACATGAAAACGGCTTGACCGATTTGGCTGATTTTTTTTTTGAAATGTTCGTTGAAGTCCAAGGATGGTTCATACGGAGAGAAATTAAAAAAAAACCTCATTCCCACGGGAAAAATGTTTAACGCGGGCGGAGCCGCGGGGCGGAAAGCTAGTAAAATATAAATCTAGCTGAAAGCATAGAAATTTAATATGGATATTAATATTCCTTATTTACATAAATTGTAACATCATATAAACATGTGTAGACATTGTTATACTCTTCACCTTGGAGTCGGTGCCACCCTGCAAGTAAACCTGGTCGATTAAACAAAGAATTTTGAAAATCGGTTCACATTTGGCGGAGATATCTTATAACAAACACGCAAAAAAAAAAAAAATACGCGTCGAATTGAGAACCTCCTCCTTTTTTGAAGTCGGTTAAAAAGATACTGGCCATCTAATATGCATTGGCACTTGAAAATATTGATAGCTGCTGTCAAAGCTGTCATGCCATAGTGAACTCATTAAAAATAGCTTGAATATTTTAATCAAATAAAGCAGAAACAGAGAACGATCTACGTTTTATTATTAGTAGAAAAGGCGGAACAGTATTGCTCTACTATCAGTTTTATAAACATTATATTTTAAGGTAATTTGTCTAATCTGTAGTAATACGTTTCGTATATGAATGCTCGTACTTTACGAAAAAGTTCACGGTCTCTGTTATCGGTTAGTTTTGCATATTGTATAGATAATGTGAAATCGTGTGAGGACAAGGACCTTATCGTGTGATAAGACTAGACAAGGGACAGCCACTAGCTAGTAATCGACCGCTTCTTATAAAATGTCACCATTACAAATATTTTCATATGGAAAATATAATAGAATACAAAGTTATGATGTCATATTTTCCATTGAACATTTTATACTACGATTTTTACTTTGATTTGCAACTTTTGCTTTTTGCAATTTGAACTCTATACTAAGTTATACATATACGAGTGATTTCGAACGGTTTTATTGCACACTACTGTGGGATAATTTATTGTGAAAACAAGCGCAGCAAAAATAAATCTACCTCTGTGGTAAACACAACAACATCGGCATCCTTAATTCGAATTTCAAATACGTTTTGTTTTTAACGTCACTACATTATGTTTTGTGCCAGTGCTAAGTAAAACTGCACAGATAAAAACAAAACCCGTAAACATTTTGAAACAAATTAAAGAACAGATAACAAAAGAACGCCTTTATTCATCCAATAAAGCGTTTTTCTTTTCGGCCAGTTCGTGCGGTGTGTAATATTATAAAACCGCAACAATAACTCTGCTTCATAACTATAAAGTGAGTCGGTGAACGGCTCCACTCCGGTCTGGCTGTTTGAACGCCGCTCATCGCAGTTCGAGTTTACTCCCTTTGGTTTCTTGTGGTCCTAGTATTATCTGGTCTGCTATGTTCTCGGGTTAGGTTTCAATCAAATTTTTTCTGAGGTATCAGAGGAGGCAACAAAAGGCTCAACTTGTAAAAAGGGCAGCAGATTAAATATATAACGTTTTTTAATTTGGTTTACGTCGTTATCCCAAAATGTTCATGTATAAAGTTTGCACGTAGAACCGATGGCTGTTGGGGAAAAAAGGTTCTTGAATGGCGGCCACGCGCCGGAAGACGTAGCTTGGGCAGGCCCCTTACAAGGTGAACCGACGATCTGGTGAGGGTCGCGGGAAGCCGCTGGATGCGGGCAGCGGGACCGATCGTTGTGGAGATCTTTGGGGGAGGCCTTTGTCCAGCAGTGGACGTCTACTGGCCGAAATGATGATGAAAGTTTTCTTTGCGTTTTGGGGTCATGCGGTTAGCATGTTGCCACAAAGGAAAAGTGGTGAAATGAAACGCGATTTAATTACTAGTGTTACTACTAATATATCTTATCATTTTCATTTAATAATATGCCTAGATATATCTATGACCAGAAAAAACAAACTCGTTTATTCACCATTGCTCGCTTCTGCTCGTGAAACTCACGTTCATCCGTAGAGCTCCGTTTCGTTCTAACGTATGGTTCTCTCCCGCTCGCGCTATTTCAGTTTCCGAGCTCAGCCAATCAGCGGCAAATTAGATTAGGCGTGTGCAGTAATAAGTATTTTTATATGCTTTCAGTTTGGTTTTGGGTTTATAAAGTTCCTTTGAAATGGAGGAGTGCAACTTTCCTATGGAAAAAATAACTATACCCACCGCTTTTCTTTATTTGATGGGTTTTATACAAAAATAATTTGTGAACAGTAAGTTTTGCTACATACTAATACAGTTTATGTATGCATGAAACTCTCTTTATGGACAGAAACTGTGTGTAAGGTATACAAACCTATAATCAGATTATCTTGATATGTAAACGATTATCTGATAATTGCTACGACTTCGTAGCCGATTGCTACGCCGTAGCCACTCTTAAGTGTTAATTGATGCTTCTGTACTGCACTATCTTGCTACAGAATATTGATATATATTTTTTTAATCATTTATAAGAAGCGCATAAACAGTTCATTCTATACTTAATGAACATTAAAATATTTACAGCGTTCGAATTTTATCAAATTGCGTTCACGGAACGCATCAGAGGTACATGATGTAAATTATAACGACTTCTTTTATAAGTATAAGAGAACAATTAATTTTAAAATGCAATATTGAAAAGCATTTACGAATTTACAAAGGTTTAAATTCTACAAATAGTGTAAGAAACTATAGAGACAACACATAGAGAGTTAAAATTTTCTTTTAAATTCCCTTTTCTTATAAATCTTTGATTGTTACTTTTTTAATACTTTTAATAAAAATAGCATTATTTAAAGTTTACTATTAGGTATTTTAAAAAGTGACTTGAGCCTACCTATTATTTTCTTATTTAATACTATAGAGCTTTCCGTCGGGGCTCTACCCGCGTTAACAGTTTTTCCGTGGGAATGAGTTACTTTCCCCAGGTAAAAGGTAGCCTATGATATTCGCCAAGGTCTATTACCAACTTGGTTGGACTTTAATACCAAGTTTCTTTAAAATCGGTTCAGGAGTTTCGGAGCCCATTCAATGCAAACAAACAACAATCAAATATTTCTTCTTTATAATATTAGAATAGAATAAAAGTTTATTCAGAGTAACAATACAAATCACAAGATGAATATTAGTATAGATTTGGAAAGGTAAACAATTTAAAACCATAGCACAACATAGCCATCTATTTTTATCTTCATCTAGTAGGTCACCGTGAGTTACTTTGCCCACACCCAAAACAAAATGACTTACTTTTACAAGACAAACCTACGCTGTGTTTACGAAAGACGAAATACTCTTATAATGGGCTAATAACGAGACAAATCACGTTCCCATTCAGTCGCAGTTTGTTGACAACACCGACAAGACGATTGCTTTACGCCCACTATAAAATAACTACTACATCTATCACTTAGACATCCAATTCTCTCTTATCTCTACACATTTATAGTAGTTGCTTCGATAGAGCGCAATGTATAAACTACACGGAGGTATACTCACATTTAATGTTTTCGCATCACCGCACAGTACGCGCAACAAAAACTTTGTTTTGCGTTGGTCGATTGTTTTTAAAACATTGTTCTTTTAGCAGGTGTGAGTACCTTAACCTGTCGTTTACTGCAGTTTTTAAATGAACAACTTTAGCAAGGTTAAGTAAAATAAAACCCACCATAATGGGTGGAGTATTAGTGGTGGTGGTTTAGTATGCGTGCAATACACAAGAACATTTTAAGTTTTTTTTTAATTTAGATATGCAGGAAATTCTAGTATTTTACCGTATCTGTCCTCGCCTTTTCTAAGCGTGCCCCCTATAAGTCATTTCCCCTTTCTTAGCGCTATAAGTACGCATTCATTCAGTATCTCTAATAAAATGCTCTACACTGAAGTGTCGTCGTTCGATGGCGGCGGCGTAGTGAGCCCTTTTTGCTTTTTATTTTGAAACTGTATCGTCGGTTTGATTACCGCCATATTCTAAAGTGATTTTTAAAATTGCGATTTGAGTCAAGATTGCATAAAGGAAGAAAACTCTGCCAAACTTCAGAATGGCTATTTGCATGGGACTTTTTTTCTTTTTACAAAAATGTTTCTTTGCTAAAGTTGCTGAAAACCTTTGACTGAGTATGTCCTCTTATGGTTAATACCGGATAAACAAAGAATGCTTAATATTATCAGCTATCCTTTTCGATAAACGAATAAAAATACATAATGAACTTGCCTCGATTTTTACGTACTAATAAAGTCAAAGTCAAAGTCAAATAGTGTTTATTCAAAGTAAGATTTCACAAATCATTTTTTGACGTCAGGGCAGGTTCACAATTTGGCTGTCTTCTGTGGAGAAGAACCCGCCGGAAGAAACTCCACAGGCGTTGCATCTTTTCAAAATATTTTTACATAGGTATAATTATTATTTTATACAATTTGATTAATATAACAAAGAGTGCAGACGATATATGAAATTAAAGGAAGGCAATCAGTCAAAGTAGAAAAACTAAACTAAGTATATAAACAATAAAACAATCGGCAATCGACTAGAGCAGACCAGTCCCCCCAAGCAGCACCACGTTCACGGGTTTGACGTATGGGACAGCCATCGTCGGGCTCAACCATATTAGAGGGAACCCAACGACCCGGCCCATACGCCACCGCAAGTCAGGACACTTTAGTGAGCATGAATACTCAGTCAGCCAAATGTTTTCACGACAATCTAATTAATGGCTTCCCAATTGCATAGTCGATCCGCACTACAATGTTGCACAATAATTTATTTATTATGTTGAGTTGGAATAATTTTGGACCAGATATCTTTGTCATTTAGGTAATCTTCAGTCTTGTAATAACCTTTAGAACATAAGATATTTTTAATTTTACTTTTAAATTGGCAATCAGGTAAATTTGTAATGTTATCTGGTATTTTATTATAGAAGCGAATACAGTTCCCCATAAATGAGTTGCTTACTCTACAGAGTCTAAATTTAGGCTGCACAATTTTATTTTTATTTCTGGTATTAATAGAATGTACATCAGAGTTCTTTTGGAACAAAGATTTGTTCTTATGAACGTACATTATATTTTCAAATATATACTGAGAGGACACTGTGAGAATATCAATTTCTTTAAACAGTTCTCTTAGGGAGTCCCGACTTCGTAATTGGTATATGGAACGAATCGCCCTCTTTTGCAGAACAAATATGCTATTTATATTTGCTGCCTTACCCCACAATAAAATCCCGTAAGACATAATGCTATGAAAATAACTAAAGTAAACAAGTCGAGCAGTAGCAATATCCGTCAGTTGACGAATTTTTCTGACGGCGTATGCCGCCGCGCTAAGTTTTGAAGCTAATGTAGTTATATGGGGGTCCCACTGTAACTTAGAGTCAATGGTTATCCCCAAGAAAACTGTTTTTCTTACATAATCTAGATCTTCATTATTTAAGGTAATAGCTAAATTGTTATTCCTTACATTTGGCAATGAAAATTTAATACATTTTGTTTTCTTTGGATTTAACATTAGATTATTTGTAGTAAACCATTCATTTATCTTTGAAAGAGTGTTATTTACTTCGTCGATATTTTGACTATGTCGATCAACCTTAAATATAAGAGAAGTGTCGTCAGCAAATAACACAATTTTTGAATATTTTTGTGCCATAAAAGGTAAATCATTTACATACACTAAAAACAAGAATGGTCCCAATATTGAGCCTTGTGGCACGCCAATCTTGACAATAGATCCCAGCGACTTCGAACCGTTTATCTGAACTCTTTGAATTCTATTTTGGAGATAAGAACTAATCAACTTAAGGGCTCCGTCTCTAACTCCATAATGTTCTAGTTTGGACAGCAGCGTCTCGTGATCAACGCAATCGAAAGCCTTGGATAAGTCACAGAACACACCAATGGCATCCTTTGACTCCTCCCAGGCCCCATACACATGTTTCAAAAGAGCAACTGCAGCGTCGGTGGTCGAACGTCCTTTAGTAAAACCAAACTGTTGATCATGAAGTAGATTATTTAAATTAAAATGTGCAAGCATCTGATTAAGTATAATTCTTTCAAAAATTTTACTAATTACTGGAAGTATAGATATTGGTCTAAAGTTACCGGGATCCTCCCTATCTCCTGACTTAAACAAAGGTATAATTTTACTATGTTTCATAAGATCTGGAAACACACCCTGATCAACACAAGAATTAAAAAGAAATGCCAAATAAGGTGCCAGGGTCTCAACTATGGAGCTACACAACCTAACCGACATTCCAAATAAATCCTCAGAATTTTTCAGTTTTAATTCTTTGAAAGTTTTAATCACTACCTGAGGCGTTATATACCTGAACTCGAAATTAGTCGGACATCTCTGAACATTGGCATTTAGCAGATTATGAGCAGATATAGGAGAGGAATTAAGTGTCTCTGTAGTTTGCAATGGAATATTAGTAAAAAATTCTTCAAATTTTTGTGCCACGTCAACATCTTCTGTAATAATACCTTGAGTTGTATCTAATGAAAAACTTTTATCATTTGATTTCATCTTGCCCGTCTCGCGGTTTATTACCTTCCAAACAGTTTTAATAACATTATCGGCAGTTTTTATTTTATTATTAATATAATTTGATTTTGCTACTGCGCAAACTTTCTTAAATGTTTTTGAAAAAGTTCTGACATATTCTGAGAAATCATTACTTTGGTTATAGCGTTTCTCATCATATAGCTGAAATAGTTTGTCTCTGCTAATGCGAATGCCCCTAGTAGCCCAGTCGCAGAATTTAAAGCGAGGTTGAATTTTGATTTCTTTAACTTTAAATATATTTTCAAATTCACAGTGCAATATAGAAAAAAAATCTTTGTAGAAATTGTTTGGATTGCTCAAATCATAATTTGGTAACGGTAATTTATCATTCAGAATGTTATTGAATTTTTCTATTTTACTTGTAGTTACAGACCTTTTTTTTATTAGCAGGGTCTCTTTTTTATAGCAAGCTGGAATTGATACAGCTTGTCCAGTATGATCTGATTGAAGAGAGTGTATTATCTCTTTTTTAGAATAATTACAATCACAAAAAATATTATCAATACAAGTAGCTGAAGTGGCTGTTATTCTAGTTGGTTCTAAGAAGACGTTAACCAAATTAAATGATTTAAACAAGCCCAGCAGCCTACATGTGGAAGTCGTATTTTCCAGCAGATCCACATTGAAATCACCACAAACTACATGTGATTTATTAGAATGGGTAATCAATTTTAATACATCTTCCATAATATTTTCAAAGTCTTCAAAATTATTGTAATAAGGGGGTCTGTAAACGCATACTATAATATGATTCTCCAACTCAACACATGAAAGTTCAATACAACATTCCTTTGAGAGTGCAGTAACATCATTGCGTTCTTTAGATTTTAAATTTTTGCGTAACAATATGCAAGAGCCTCCTCGACTAATGAGCTCTCGATTGAATGCACTGGCAATATAATAGTTTTCATAATTAGTTAGCATTTGATAATCTTTCAGCCAGTGTTCAGTAAGACAAAGAATGTCAGTCATTCTTGTTTCAAGGAACAACTCAACCTCAAGTTCTTTGCAAGAGAAGCTTTGGATATTCTGATGAATAATCGTCAAAGTCTTCTCTTTTGTCTGCATTTCTAGTTTAAATCTTGATAGTTATTGTTCCTTGATACATGAATGTTACTTGCTACACAATGTATAACAGGGTCAAATATATTATTAGCTAACAGATTAGCTAATTGTTTACTACAATAAAGTGATAGATACAATGTACCATTAGTCAAACTAAAATGTTAATATTACACTATTTACAATACTACTACATTACCGTATACTTTTCTGCATAGCACCCGTCTCGGGCCTGTGTCTACGACATCGGAGGCAGACAGTCGACAAAATCAATCACTGAATGGATTAGTGCAATGCGGAATTTTCCAGTGCATTGGGTGCATTTTCGCCTGCTGAAGGAAACTGGGGCGTAAACTTAAAATGAATTTTATTTTCGTCGCTATAAAGAGAAAATTGTAGTGAGGTTTTTACTGTGTTAACTAAAACTTAAACGTTTCTTAAGTCTCGGACTATTTGGTATTCTGTGGTCTCGGTGAAATGTTAAAGAAAACTGTAAATGAAAAAAATTGAAAATTAAAGCATTTACCAGTATTTAAAATTTTAAAATTACCCTCTGCAGAAGATGGACTAGGTTTTTTTTTGTAAGGTGTCACAATCGAGACTGTTCTTAGCTATAATCCAAGAAAATATCTACAGCCATGTGAAGATTTTGAAAGGATCAAAGTACCTAACGGTTTTGTGGCGGAGGGTTTAATTTTTTTAATTTAATGTTATTATAGAGTGTGACCTATGAAAGGAAATCATCAGATCATAATATAAGAAAGAAAATCATCTGTCTTACCATCATCGGTGTCTTCTCACACCTAAAGGAAGACTTCTGCACGTAGCGCTATATCTAATGTTGTTTAATAATTAAACTTTTTTTTCTTACATCCAGTCCAATGCTCCGTCAAAGAATACAACCAGTTTTCAAGGCCACGAACAAACGCACTGCTCGGGCGCTCGCCTGTACCCAATTACAGCTGCTAATGACGCGTGACGCAATCAATGAAAGTTACTTACCGCTACACTTGTACAGTCAAGAGCGGGTCGAACTGAATACCTTGGACTCTGCATGGTTATTATGACCGTTGAATGAGGCATAATGCCTGCGGCAGTCCACTGCTGGACACAGGCCCCTCCCAAGGCGCGCCATTTGGCCCTTACTTCGGCCTCACGTATCCACTTGCTGCCAGCCACTTTTCGCAGATCGTCGTTCCATCTAGCCGGGGGGCGTCCTACACTTCGTTTACCTAGATGTGGTCTCCACTGCAGAACCCGCTTACTCCAGAGATTATCAGTTCTGCGACAAATGTGACCAGCCCAGTGCCACTTCAGCTTGCTAATTCGAGATTCGACATGGCCTCATTATAAATTACGCATCAGAGGTACATGATGTAAATTATAACGACTTCTTTTATAAGTATAAGAGAACAATTAATTTTAAAATGCAATATTGAAAAGCATTTACGAATTTACAAAGGTTTAAATTCTACAAATAGTGTAAGAAACTATAGAGACAACACATAGAGAGTTAAAATTTTCTTTTAAATTCCCTTTTCTTATAAATCTTTGATTGTTACTTTTTTAATACTTTTAATAAAAATAGCATTATTTAAAGTTTACTATTAGGTATTTTAAAAAGTGACTTGAGCCTACCTATTATTTTCTTATTTAATACTATAGAGCTTTCCGTCGGGGCTCTACCCGCGTTAACAGTTTTTCCGTGGGAATGAGTTACTTTCCCCAGGTAAAAGGTAGCCTATGATATTCGCCAAGGTCTATTACCAACTTGGTTGGACTTTAATACCAAGTTTCTTTAAAATCGGTTCAGGAGTTTCGGAGCCCATTCAATGCAAACAAACAACAATCAAATATTTCTTCTTTATAATATTAGAATAGAATAAAAGTTTATTCAGAGTAACAATACAAATCACAAGATGAATATTAGTATAGATTTGGAAAGGTAAACAATTTAAAACCATAGCACAACATAGCCATCTATTTTTATCTTCATCTAGTAGGTCACCGTGAGTTACTTTGCCCACACCCAAAACAAAATGACTTACTTTTACAAGACAAACCTACGCTGTGTTTACGAAAGACGAAATACTCTTATAATGGGCTAATAACGAGACAAATCACGTTCCCATTCAGTCGCAGTTTGTTGACAACACCGACAAGACGATTGCTTTACGCCCACTATAAAATAACTACTACATCTATCACTTAGACATCCAATTCTCTCTTATCTCTACACATTTATAGTAGTTGCTTCGATAGAGCGCAATGTATAAACTACACGGAGGTATACTCACATTTAATGTTTTCGCATCACCGCACAGTACGCGCAACAAAAACTTTGTTTTGCGTTGGTCGATTGTTTTTAAAACATTGTTCTTTTAGCAGGTGTGAGTACCTTAACCTGTCGTTTACTGCAGTTTTTAAATGAACAACTTTAGCAAGGTTAAGTAAAATAAAACCCACCATAATGGGTGGAGTATTAGTGGTGGTGGTTTAGTATGCGTGCAATACACAAGAACATTTTAAGTTTTTTTTTAATTTAGATATGCAGGAAATTCTAGTATTTTACCGTATCTGTCCTCGCCTTTTCTAAGCGTGCCCCCTATAAGTCATTTCCCCTTTCTTAGCGCTATAAGTACGCATTCATTCAGTATCTCTAATAAAATGCTCTACACTGAAGTGTCGTCGTTCGATGGCGGCGGCGTAGTGAGCCCTTTTTGCTTTTTATTTTGAAACTGTATCGTCGGTTTGATTACCGCCATATTCTAAAGTGATTTTTAAAATTGCGATTTGAGTCAAGATTGCATAAAGGAAGAAAACTCTGCCAAACTTCAGAATGGCTATTTGCATGGGACTTTTTTTCTTTTTACAAAAATGTTTCTTTGCTAAAGTTGCTGAAAACCTTTGACTGAGTATGTCCTCTTATGGTTAATACCGGATAAACAAAGAATGCTTAATATTATCAGCTATCCTTTTCGATAAACGAATAAAAATACATAATGAACTTGCCTCGATTTTTACGTACTAATAAAGTCAAAGTCAAAGTCAAATAGTGTTTATTCAAAGTAAGATTTCACAAATCATTTTTTGACGTCAGGGCAGGTTCACAATTTGGCTGTCTTCTGTGGAGAAGAACCCGCCGGAAGAAACTCCACAGGCGTTGCATCTTTTCAAAATATTTTTACATAGGTATAATTATTATTTTATACAATTTGATTAATATAACAAAGAGTGCAGACGATATATGAAATTAAAGGAAGGCAATCAGTCAAAGTAGAAAAACTAAACTAAGTATATAAACAATAAAACAATCGGCAATCGACTAGAGCAGACCAGTCCCCCCAAGCAGCACCACGTTCACGGGTTTGACGTATGGGACAGCCATCGTCGGGCTCAACCATATTAGAGGGAACCCAACGACCCGGCCCATACGCCACCGCAAGTCAGGACACTTTAGTGAGCATGAATACTCAGTCAGCCAAATGTTTTCACGACAATCTAATTAATGGCTTCCCAATTGCATAGTCGATCCGCACTACAATGTTGCACAATAATTTATTTATTATGTTGAGTTGGAATAATTTTGGACCAGATATCTTTGTCATTTAGGTAATCTTCAGTCTTGTAATAACCTTTAGAACATAAGATATTTTTAATTTTACTTTTAAATTGGCAATCAGGTAAATTTGTAATGTTATCTGGTATTTTATTATAGAAGCGAATACAGTTCCCCATAAATGAGTTGCTTACTCTACAGAGTCTAAATTTAGGCTGCACAATTTTATTTTTATTTCTGGTATTAATAGAATGTACATCAGAGTTCTTTTGGAACAAAGATTTGTTCTTATGAACGTACATTATATTTTCAAATATATACTGAGAGGACACTGTGAGAA
The DNA here is from genome assembly GCA_948473455.1 of Teleiodes luculella. Taxonomy (NCBI): domain Eukaryota; kingdom Metazoa; phylum Arthropoda; class Insecta; order Lepidoptera; family Gelechiidae; genus Teleiodes; species Teleiodes luculella. The sequence continues at coordinate 10,595,023 of OX419596.1, forward strand.
TATCAATTTCTTTAAACAGTTCTCTTAGGGAGTCCCGACTTCGTAATTGGTATATGGAACGAATCGCCCTCTTTTGCAGAACAAATATGCTATTTATATTTGCTGCCTTACCCCACAATAAAATCCCGTAAGACATAATGCTATGAAAATAACTAAAGTAAACAAGTCGAGCAGTAGCAATATCCGTCAGTTGACGAATTTTTCTGACGGCGTATGCCGCCGCGCTAAGTTTTGAAGCTAATGTAGTTATATGGGGGTCCCACTGTAACTTAGAGTCAATGGTTATCCCCAAGAAAACTGTTTTTCTTACATAATCTAGATCTTCATTATTTAAGGTAATAGCTAAATTGTTATTCCTTACATTTGGCAATGAAAATTTAATACATTTTGTTTTCTTTGGATTTAACATTAGATTATTTGTAGTAAACCATTCATTTATCTTTGAAAGAGTGTTATTTACTTCGTCGATATTTTGACTATGTCGATCAACCTTAAATATAAGAGAAGTGTCGTCAGCAAATAACACAATTTTTGAATATTTTTGTGCCATAAAAGGTAAATCATTTACATACACTAAAAACAAGAATGGTCCCAATATTGAGCCTTGTGGCACGCCAATCTTGACAATAGATCCCAGCGACTTCGAACCGTTTATCTGAACTCTTTGAATTCTATTTTGGAGATAAGAACTAATCAACTTAAGGGCTCCGTCTCTAACTCCATAATGTTCTAGTTTGGACAGCAGCGTCTCGTGATCAACGCAATCGAAAGCCTTGGATAAGTCACAGAACACACCAATGGCATCCTTTGACTCCTCCCAGGCCCCATACACATGTTTCAAAAGAGCAACTGCAGCGTCGGTGGTCGAACGTCCTTTAGTAAAACCAAACTGTTGATCATGAAGTAGATTATTTAAATTAAAATGTGCAAGCATCTGATTAAGTATAATTCTTTCAAAAATTTTACTAATTACTGGAAGTATAGATATTGGTCTAAAGTTACCGGGATCCTCCCTATCTCCTGACTTAAACAAAGGTATAATTTTACTATGTTTCATAAGATCTGGAAACACACCCTGATCAACACAAGAATTAAAAAGAAATGCCAAATAAGGTGCCAGGGTCTCAACTATGGAGCTACACAACCTAACCGACATTCCAAATAAATCCTCAGAATTTTTCAGTTTTAATTCTTTGAAAGTTTTAATCACTACCTGAGGCGTTATATACCTGAACTCGAAATTAGTCGGACATCTCTGAACATTGGCATTTAGCAGATTATGAGCAGATATAGGAGAGGAATTAAGTGTCTCTGTAGTTTGCAATGGAATATTAGTAAAAAATTCTTCAAATTTTTGTGCCACGTCAACATCTTCTGTAATAATACCTTGAGTTGTATCTAATGAAAAACTTTTATCATTTGATTTCATCTTGCCCGTCTCGCGGTTTATTACCTTCCAAACAGTTTTAATAACATTATCGGCAGTTTTTATTTTATTATTAATATAATTTGATTTTGCTACTGCGCAAACTTTCTTAAATGTTTTTGAAAAAGTTCTGACATATTCTGAGAAATCATTACTTTGGTTATAGCGTTTCTCATCATATAGCTGAAATAGTTTGTCTCTGCTAATGCGAATGCCCCTAGTAGCCCAGTCGCAGAATTTAAAGCGAGGTTGAATTTTGATTTCTTTAACTTTAAATATATTTTCAAATTCACAGTGCAATATAGAAAAAAAATCTTTGTAGAAATTGTTTGGATTGCTCAAATCATAATTTGGTAACGGTAATTTATCATTCAGAATGTTATTGAATTTTTCTATTTTACTTGTAGTTACAGACCTTTTTTTTATTAGCAGGGTCTCTTTTTTATAGCAAGCTGGAATTGATACAGCTTGTCCAGTATGATCTGATTGAAGAGAGTGTATTATCTCTTTTTTAGAATAATTACAATCACAAAAAATATTATCAATACAAGTAGCTGAAGTGGCTGTTATTCTAGTTGGTTCTAAGAAGACGTTAACCAAATTAAATGATTTAAACAAGCCCAGCAGCCTACATGTGGAAGTCGTATTTTCCAGCAGATCCACATTGAAATCACCACAAACTACATGTGATTTATTAGAATGGGTAATCAATTTTAATACATCTTCCATAATATTTTCAAAGTCTTCAAAATTATTGTAATAAGGGGGTCTGTAAACGCATACTATAATATGATTCTCCAACTCAACACATGAAAGTTCAATACAACATTCCTTTGAGAGTGCAGTAACATCATTGCGTTCTTTAGATTTTAAATTTTTGCGTAACAATATGCAAGAGCCTCCTCGACTAATGAGCTCTCGATTGAATGCACTGGCAATATAATAGTTTTCATAATTAGTTAGCATTTGATAATCTTTCAGCCAGTGTTCAGTAAGACAAAGAATGTCAGTCATTCTTGTTTCAAGGAACAACTCAACCTCAAGTTCTTTGCAAGAGAAGCTTTGGATATTCTGATGAATAATCGTCAAAGTCTTCTCTTTTGTCTGCATTTCTAGTTTAAATCTTGATAGTTATTGTTCCTTGATACATGAATGTTACTTGCTACACAATGTATAACAGGGTCAAATATATTATTAGCTAACAGATTAGCTAATTGTTTACTACAATAAAGTGATAGATACAATGTACCATTAGTCAAACTAAAATGTTAATATTACACTATTTACAATACTACTACATTACCGTATACTTTTCTGCATAGCACCCGTCTCGGGCCTGTGTCTACGACATCGGAGGCAGACAGTCGACAAAATCAATCACTGAATGGATTAGTGCAATGCGGAATTTTCCAGTGCATTGGGTGCATTTTCGCCTGCTGAAGGAAACTGGGGCGTAAACTTAAAATGAATTTTATTTTCGTCGCTATAAAGAGAAAATTGTAGTGAGGTTTTTACTGTGTTAACTAAAACTTAAACGTTTCTTAAGTCTCGGACTATTTGGTATTCTGTGGTCTCGGTGAAATGTTAAAGAAAACTGTAAATGAAAAAAATTGAAAATTAAAGCATTTACCAGTATTTAAAATTTTAAAATTACCCTCTGCAGAAGATGGACTAGGTTTTTTTTTGTAAGGTGTCACAATCGAGACTGTTCTTAGCTATAATCCAAGAAAATATCTACAGCCATGTGAAGATTTTGAAAGGATCAAAGTACCTAACGGTTTTGTGGCGGAGGGTTTAATTTTTTTAATTTAATGTTATTATAGAGTGTGACCTATGAAAGGAAATCATCAGATCATAATATAAGAAAGAAAATCATCTGTCTTACCATCATCGGTGTCTTCTCACACCTAAAGGAAGACTTCTGCACGTAGCGCTATATCTAATGTTGTTTAATAATTAAACTTTTTTTTCTTACATCCAGTCCAATGCTCCGTCAAAGAATACAACCAGTTTTCAAGGCCACGAACAAACGCACTGCTCGGGCGCTCGCCTGTACCCAATTACAGCTGCTAATGACGCGTGACGCAATCAATGAAAGTTACTTACCGCTACACTTGTACAGTCAAGAGCGGGTCGAACTGAATACCTTGGACTCTGCATGGTTATTATGACCGTTGAATGAGGCATAATGCCTGCGGCAGTCCACTGCTGGACACAGGCCCCTCCCAAGGCGCGCCATTTGGCCCTTACTTCGGCCTCACGTATCCACTTGCTGCCAGCCACTTTTCGCAGATCGTCGTTCCATCTAGCCGGGGGGCGTCCTACACTTCGTTTACCTAGATGTGGTCTCCACTGCAGAACCCGCTTACTCCAGAGATTATCAGTTCTGCGACAAATGTGACCAGCCCAGTGCCACTTCAGCTTGCTAATTCGAGATTCGACATGGCCTCATTATAAATTAAATAAACTAAAATAGAAAGAATCCTGACGGACGCCTAAACATCTAGTTGTATTCTGTTTCGACAACTCTACCCATATAGACAGACAAAAGTGTAAAGGACCATTATAGACAGACCTTGCTACCCAAACGTGACCTGAGATTGTATGTGTCAGCTTGGACTGGTTCTTTTTTGATGTTAATTCTGTAGTCATACTGCAGGAAGCGTGGACGACGCGACCTCCGTGACGTCACGAGGCCGAACCGCGCCGCTCTCTCTGCCTCCGCAGCCGTCATTTGTTTTGCTCTACCATTGAGTTCAGTGCGACAATGATTTGGATCTAACTACTTTATAAAAGGATTCATTTTTGATTGTGGCGATAAAAAACGATTACTATTTGAGGCCCCGTAGCCTAGACGGTAGTGTACTTGCCTTCGAAGCGAAGAGTCGCAGATTCGAACCTATCCAGGTCAAACATTTTATGTCAAACGTTTTGTGTGTTTGTATGTAAGTAGGTTGTATAGCCTTGTGTGAGATGTCCCTACATAATTTTATTTTTAATTTTGTAAATCTGTTTTGTTCAATAAAGGAAGGAAAAATATATCGAAGATGATGGGTTAAGAAGATTTCACGTCTAAACTGCTGAACTGAGATAAAAAATCATGAAGATAGTGTCATCTAGAGACAGGACAAGGGCTACTTAATTCCATAACGCGGGTGAAGTTGGGGCAGAAAACTAGTCGATAAAAACCAACGATTTAAAACGATGCTCTTTCGATATCGCCGTAGTGGTTTGGCGACAATCCCAACTGTCAGGGCTATCCTTTCACTTGCAAAACGCTCGCTCATTATAACATTGGCTAGATATTTGCCCGTTCTGGGGCTCTTTCAAACTCACAAGTTACAAGTACTATTTAATATTCATTGCGTGGTCAATAAGCTTCAAATGTGAATCAACCAACCAACCATGTGAATGTTTTATTGTTGTTCAGACACATGCAGTAGGTATTTTACTTACATTTTTTTTACCTTTTAAGATTTATTTATTGTTCTGTCTGTCTTAGATATTAACCTATTTTATAAGTTACTAGCTTTCCACCGCGGCTCCGTCCGCATTAACAATTATTCCTGTGGGATAGAGGCATTTTCTTGCAGTAAAAGGTAGCCTATGTTACTCAGGGTGAATGTAGCTTTCTAATGGTAAAATAATTTTTGAAACCGGTTCAGTAGTTTTTGAGTTTATTCTTTACAAACATACACACACACAAAAATACAAATCTTTCCTCTTTATTATAATAGTACGATTACCTATATTACCTATTACCAATATGTTATGGACACTTGCTACTTGTTTTAACATCGTATCATCGTATATAGACACACGTAAAGAAATGCAAGTAGTCTTTATTGAATATCATATAAGGTTGTATTTTGTTGTGCGTTTCAATAAATCACTACATTACATTGTATAAAACAAAGTCGCTTCATCTGTCCCTATGTCCCTATGTATGCTTAAATTTTTAAAACTACGCAACGGATTTTGATGCGTTTTTTTTTAATTGATGCATAATATACTTAAGGATAACCCACAATAACCATTTTCCCGTGCGGAGCCGGGGCGGGTCGCTAGTAAATAATAAAACAATCCTTAAATGACCATCATATCGACTGCGTAATCTACATCATACTGTACTGTATTTAAGAATAGTTGCTACGCAAATCTGGGCCCAGTTCAATGGGCATTCTTTTTTGGTTACATAATGTCTAGAACTTGACCGAGTTTCGCGAGATTAAAAAACGAACCAAAATCTTGAGTTAACGTAATATGCCTGGCAGGCATTATCGTTGCTTAGGACATGTCTGAATATTAAGAAAAAAAAGGAAATAGCTAAAAGTTTCAACAGCGGTTAGAACAACTAATGTGCTTTAAGAGAAAGTGATTAAATCCTATGGAGACATCAAAAGAGCTTTCATTATTAAATTGTTAAACAAAATTCCACTAAACTATTGTCAAACTGACACCGTTTGCTAAAACAAATGTACGAGTATATATAAAAAAAAGAACAAAATCACTAGGTACTCATAATATTATAAGTCGCTTCCGGTCTCTCTGTCCCTTTGCATGCTTAGATCTTTGGGGGCGCAGCCATAATCAGAATTGATAAACAGAGACGGAGGCGTCGTCGTCGTCTCCTTCACGATGTTTTTCAATATCAACGCGCTAGGCCGTGGTCCGAGGCTCCCTTGAGCCGCCCCTAGACGCGTTGGCATATGACTTTTTTTGGGGTAGAGTCTTCCGCTCCCCCGCAAGTCCGGTGAAGCTTGATCCGTCGTACATTTTCGACTCAAGCATAGGTCAATTAAAAATAATAATATTATGCGATGTATAATTTACTAGGGATAACCCACCATAACCATTTTCGGTCGCTAGTGTGTTACATAATTTTATTGATAATTGAAATAACTACTCGTATATTTAAATATTAATTTATTGAAAGCCTCTCTTATTATATGCTTTTTGTATCAAAATAATATTATGCCCATAAATTATGCGTTTCATTGCATCCTTTGTTGTCTATAAAATGTTTATATTTCACTTCAAAGGAATAATGCAAGCTGGAATGTCAGGTTTGCCCCTTGTCCGTTCGATGTTTCTGGTACTACATACTTCGCTCACTTCACTTACTTATTTAACCCACGGATCCGCTCCACATTTTCAAATAATCAAGGGTACATTGTGATGTGAAATTTCACTTCACATAACACGAATTAAAGCAATTCGGTTGCGTTAACCGCGAAAGAGAAAAGTGTTCGCTATTGGGAGACTGTTTTATTATAATTCGTTAAATACGCGTAAGTATAGGTTGATACTCGTAAATTGAAATGTAATAAAAAGAAAAAATATTCTTTTTTCACATAAATACAATTATTTAAGATTAAAAGCTGTGGTCGAGTGGTCAACAGTTCATCTCACATTACGGAGGTTCCGGGTTCGAATCCCGGTTGGGACTGGTCGAACAAATATCACTTTGTAAGACTTTCCTCAGTCTGGTTAGGATATTGCAGGCTGAATCACCTGATTGTCCGAAAAGGAAGATGATACCGTGCTTCGGAAGGCACGTATAAAGCCGTTGGTCCCGGCTACTATCTACTATCACGTCGGCTGGATCACGTCGTTGCGCTCGGAGAGCGCTATCCTACTCCTCAACAAATTAAAGATGGAATTTGATAAGGAGATCATTTATTTCTTCAGGACATGACATAAAGACCAGCTCGTAGCTGGAGCTACGGCCATCTGCGTTGGCAGCCACTAAATTCAAATTCATTATCGCTTTTCATAATTAAATGGCTCAAACGCGGAAAGAGGCTGCCAGCACGAACGCGGTGAGCATGTAGGATGCATGCACACCACATCCCGCCCGGTACAGTTAAAAAAAATTTGCAATACCATTGCAATATTTTTTAACAATACTTTGTTACAAAGTTTTGTCCTAAGCTAAGCTACCTGCCTAAGGACGGATAAAAACATTACAAAGTCACAGACATGTCAAAAGCTGACTGCTGCTACCAGCTAGTTGGTGTTGTATTTTTATCCAACTAAGTTGATCAAAAACCATCCAGAAAAAAGAATCAACACAGCCAAGCATGTCTGTCTACAGTTAATCCAAATAGACATTCAATAAAATTTCGAAAAAGTTTACTAAACCTATCTGTGTCGGATACTATGAATAAAATAATATTAACTAGTTATTAATAATTCAATAGTCACCAAATAATCAATTAAGAAAGGTTAAAGAAATAAATTTGAAAAAGTTGGACGACCAATGAACTACAAAATTACCAGAAAATAATAAAATGAATTTATAGTAAACGCGCACGGCTATCACCAATAACAAAACCTAGCTTTGGGCAAGACATGGGAATGGGAGCTATTTTCTTTCTTCAGCTCCAACCTATCCTCTGAAAAGATTAGTGGGAATTCACCTAGCTGCGGTACCGGTAACGAGAGTACTCAAAGTCATGAACCCAACCAAAGTTCCTCCACAGCACTATGTGCTTGATGTGGAGTGACAGTAAATATTCCGTCACGGAACACACCTAACTAAGCATCAACCCAATTAACCCCAAAAAAAAAAACTACCCAAATTCTAGTTAAACGCGCACGTTTTTCTTTCTTCATACCGTGTGTGTGGTCATCTAGATTTAAGTCGTCCAGCTTTCTCGAAGGGTCATCACATCAGAAACGATCATCATAATAAATTCGTCATCAGTTTTTTGATTTTTTTTTTGGTTAATCTGAAACATTTTAAAGCATTAATACAGGAAATCACTTGTACATCCTAACCAATCCTACAAGACAATAAGAAATATTAGAAACTAACCTATATTTACTACATTTTAGTTATTTTCTATCGATAATATTATGAAATTATTTCAAAAATTAAATTTTCAGATATTTACAATTTCTTTGACGGAATTGCGTCAAAACTGTCATGAGTCATTTTGTTCATGACATGACACAAACAAAAAGACATTATTTGCCAAACAACGGACTTATCACCATGACTACATCAAATTACGAAAATAATAAATTGAATTGAATTGAAAATTAGCTAAAATATATACACCATAATACACTATCTACTCTAATTCTATAAGCTAGGTAGGTAAAAACGGCGACTCTTCCGTCGTCTCTCCACTTCGCACTCTTCTAAAACACATCTTCAGCATCATAACACAACGGAAAATCACATCAACATATTTGCTTTTAGCAGCAAATCACACGAAGCTCTTCAAACTTCATAAAGGCCACTTCACCAAGCCTTTAGACACAACTAATAAAATGAATATAGAGACTTAGCTTTTATCAACACATCCTTTGGACGTCACAAATCCTTATACGTCCGCATACATCGGCATACATCTTCGTTCGGTCGTAGAGCGCTATCACACCAGGACAGCACCTCGGCAGCTCCTTCTTCTGGACATCAGATTCTTCGTTTAAATCTTCTTCTCACGAAATCACGGGGAATCGTAGCTTTTTCTCCTTGAGCACTCTTTTCTTCTGCTAGCGAGGAAGGTGGGGCTCTTGTAGCCCTCCACCATATCACGTCGGCTGGATCACGTCGTTGCGCTCGGAGAGCGCTATCCTACTCCTCAACAAATTAAAGATGGAATTTGATAAGGAGATCATTTATTTCTTCAGGACATGACATAAAGACCAGCTCGTAGCTGGAGCTACGGCCATCTGCGTTGGCAGCCACTAAATTCAAATTCATTATCGCTTTTCATAATTAAATGGCTCAAACGCGGAAAGAGGCTGCCAGCACGAACGCGGTGAGCATGTAGGATGCATGCACACCACACTACGGATGTAGTCGTTATAGGAGCCATGTCGGAAGCCTAAGGCGGTTCTATAATTCCGACACCAGGGTTTGTGAGGTAGGTTAACCTCGATAAGCAAGCAGCAAGTATGTACTTATTCATTAGAAAGATGTAAGGGGTGATTGAAACTAAAAACTAAACAACTTTAGGTACTTAACGAACGTCTATCTCTACGTCATCCATCAGAACTGGGATGGTGGACTATGCCAGATTTCTAGAACAATATTAGGGAAGAAATATAAAGAAATAAAACTAGAATAGAAGTTCCCATACAAATTTAGTTCACACGACCTAATTAAAGCTTGTATTTGTATTATACACATAAAGTCAATTTTCTATTACGCACGAAATATCAAACTCTTCATGTGATGTTTCTTTGGAAATAATATATTTGCCCTCGTATTTACGTCCTCTCGCTATATTCGTGATTTGTAGTTCTCTTCGTGCAGTAGTTTTATATAAAGCGATAAGAATATTAATTAATGTTTGCACTACCAGTGACTGGTAGGTAGTAATAGCGAGACTTAGTATAAACAAACAGATCGAATATCAATGTACGAGTAAACTTGTGATAAAAATATGAAGCTACAGACCATTTCTAACACAGGCACTTTGATGCTTAAAAGGAAATTCCAATTATAAAAACTGGTTAAATTTAAAACTGGTTCTTGAAATAAACATATTGTATTTTGTATTACCTACCTTACCTACAAATTCGCCCCTATCTAGTAATTTCTTACATTAAAACTTTATGAAAACTATTATATTATAATCCATTTATTTATTAGGTATATATAGACGAGTGATGAGGGCTTTCCGGGTTAATTAGTTTGACCAACAATGCCACCAAACTATTCCTGTTGCAATCAGACAGGAGTCAAGTGAGTTAACTCAGCACACATAACGTTGTACGGAAGTAAATGGAAAGAAAAAAATCACTGGAAACAGAAACAGTTGCAATCTCCAATCTCCAACAACAACAGCAATTCCCAATCTTGTTAAGCGTGTAATTCAACAACAAATTTTCAAAGTGCGAAATAAAATATTTTTATTATTTATCATCTTTTCGCACCGCAGCCCGCGCTAGCAAATTTTCCTGTGGAAATGAGGCATTTTCTCGCGGTAAAAGGTAACCTAAGTACCTATGTGTTATTCAGATGTATAAGCGATATTATTGTAAAGTTGCATTAAAAACGATTCAGTTGTTTTTGCGTGAAAGAGTAACAAACATGCATCCATCCATCCATATACATCCATCCTCACAATATTATAATAGTACTTATAGGATAGGACTGAAAATTAAAAATCTAGATAGATACGTATTTCATTTACATTGGAAACTAGTAAAACTTTAGAGTTACTAAGAAAGAAAGAAAGAAAGAAATATTTTTTATTCGAAGTAAGATTTCACAAATCATTTTTCGACGTCGAGGCGGGTTCACAATTTGGCTGTCTACTAGAAAAACGTCTGCAATCTGCATAGTAGCCAGCCTGATATCGCTCTAAAAAATTAATTACCCGCCAAAATACTAATGGTTCCATATTAGTCAGGTGACCACAAACTCCGGTTATTATGCGAAGCGAAGTTCTTAAACTGTTTAAACCTCAATGCAGAGCGCTTACAGACACTGTTATCGGTTGGTAACGGCTCGGCCTTGTGTTTATCAACTCAATTATAGAATGCAATGCAACCGACTGCATCGCACCGCTAACGTTTTAAATTACGAACTGCCACCTCATTGGTCCAGCACACCGCAACCTAAACGTTTTAATTTCTTTTTCTGTTGCTTGGATTGGATTTTATTAGTGGATGGCATTTTGTTGAATATTTTTTTCTGGTGCTTTGCAAATCGCTGTGTGATTTGAATTTCGAATCGGACCAACAGTTTTCTTCCTGGATGTCCTATGAAACGTTCTAAGTTTTTTTTTTAATTGACCCTAGCTTGAGTCGAAAAGGTACGACGGATCGCGTTCTAAGATATAGAGTTAACGATATTGGCAACAGGTTTCACATTATTATAACAACTAACAACAACTGTGATCCCCAATTCTCCTGCTGAGCGTGGGGATTGTGGCAACATCATCATTTTAAAGAAAGGCCTTAGCTCAACACTGGATAGGGTTTTGATATACAGAAGCCAGCACATGCGGCTGGACACTCGCACTGCGAAATTCACCCCTACCGCAATGGAATAGGGCACTCTAAAAATCAAAATGTCCAGCCGCATGTGCTGGCTACTGTACCATAACACTATTATATAAGTAAAATTACCAGTATTTGTAAATGTCATGAATATGATTAATAAATACAATAAATTGAAATGACAACTCCAATGTGTTCTGTTGTTTTGTCTCTATCTGAGGCGTTGTCCTAATAGAACGCGACTACGCGATTATCGCGCGAGTAAGCGACGCGACCATCGCGTGTTCGCGCGATCAAACATATTGATGTCGAATAGGTGTCCTAATAGACGGTCGCGCGACAACACGATTTCTCCATACATTTGACAGTCGCGCGTTCGCGCGAACTTGCGTTCTATTTGGACAACGCCTGAGGATGTTTGTTTACTATTTATTTATTCTCCGACCTTTCCTACGAGGAAGTTTGTAATCTGTCTCCGCGATAAAGTGAGCGCTTCTATTAGTATTTTACACGCGGCTGGTTGCGTGATGTTAAGCATTTAAAGTGTTAATTGTCGTAATTGAGTAGATTACGTACCCCGTATTAAATTCTTCATACGAGAAATACGATACTTTTAAATGTACAAAAGGTGACTTTGACACAAAAACCGAGACCGTATCCTTGGTTTTATCTTGAACTGTTTCAATAAAACACACTAAAGTACTTATTTAAGATAGTATAAATAAATACCTATATTGGTACTTAGGTCTTATTTAAAAAGCTAATTTGTTTCATTCGTACGTATGTAAATGTTTTATACACAAAGACGCAACTATCATATTCAAACTATAATCTAGATCACTTACCTACATTATGTATGACCTAATCCTTCAAACGACCTTTTTGTCACAAAAACGGCGAATGACTATTATAATGTAATTAGAATCCAGTGTTAATGACATGTTTCTTAACGATGACCTTGGCGTGACGTGCCAACTGACGACCACAGAATTTGCCCACAAAAACTTTCTATTTACTTTGGTCTGTGCTTGTACTACTAATGTTCTGTCGCTTTAGTTGACATTTTTACCGCGACATCAACGTTTGATTTGTCGTACATTGCCGCTTGATTGAGAAGTATTGAAACAATGGTGAATGTACGCGGTGCGTTGAATGAGTTATGGTTGTTGGTAGCGTTTGCATCAAAGAGTAGACACTAAGGTGGTAGAATGTAAATGACCACGATAAATGACCTACTAAATGGGTAAAGTGGGGCGGCCTCCGCGAGGCAAGCGTCATCTTTCGGCGAATTATTTGTGTTTCTGTGACTTATGTTTAAGTGAATTCTAATGGCTCTTCAGATACTCAGTTCAAATTGTTGCTCAGGCATTATAATATATTTGATTTGTTTGTTGTGTTTAGATCCTTGGGTTAATCGTAGTGCTGCAAAGGACTTTAGGCTTTTAGCCCTAAATTAACTTCATCGCGTTTTCATAATGCTTGATTCAAGAAATATTTATGTAAATTGCGAGTCTTCGCTTATTTTTGATTCTATTCTTAACTATAGCATTTCCCCTAAAAATAAGCTTATGTGTTAATTCTAGGAATGATTAGATCTATAAAATATCAACCTAATGAATTACATCTAAATTCGTTTTTCGGCTTAGGCACAATAGAGATATAAACGTGCTAGCATGTATTGGATATTACAGAATAAGATTATGTAATAGTTGGTTGACCAAATAAATAAATAGACAAACCAACATCGATACTGCTATTAGATTAATAACCTTTTTTATTTAAAGATCTCAAACTTTTATAAGTCATCTGTAAGTAAACTCTACTTATCGTCCTGCTAAAACGAATCAATTTTTGAACGTCAACCCTGAGTAGCGTAATAAAAGGGCCAGGAAAGAAAATCGTTCGATTTTTTAAATAGTCGTATCAAAGAATAATTTCGCAGAACGTAGAGTAAGCTGGGGCGACGCGACAGGCAGACGCGCGGCCGGGGTCGCAGTGCCGCCGCCGCGCGGCTTCTCGATATTGCGGCTGGGGTGTGCGACGGTGACCACACGTCTTCGGTTTGTTGAGATAACTGTTCTTTGTTTAGACTTTTTGCTGTAAAGAGGATTCATCTTTAGCTGTCTTATTTTGTAAACAAACCACTCACCTCGACAAAATCACAAGTTTACGTGCTAATCACACTATAGAACTAGCTGAAAATACACATACACCTCACGCAAACACTTATCAAGCATTCACTCACGATTCTGTTGGAATTAATCATCAAAAACCTAAGTATTTCGCAAAATTATTAACAAATCGCTCTAACCTCAAACTATATTTCAATCGGTAATTTTTAGACTGTCTGTGGATTTTAGGGATGAGGTATAATCATGCACACGTACACAATTCAATTATTTTATCGGAGCTGCGTTCCGATATGCGCTTAAATTACTTTCGAATCAAACTGTCAGCGCCGTCAGCTCAAATCTAGTGGAAATAAAGTATCGCGGAAATATTTGGCAGTACAACATTTGCAAATATAATGAACACTAAGTATTATTACGTAATATTACATTTCATTTGTAAATAATGATGACAATAATAAATCTCAATTGCTGTATTCCTCATTTTGTGACCACCCTAGCATATTTCTGTCATGCCGCTCTCGACGGCAGTATCGGACGACATCAAAGGCGTTTGACCACTGTTGTAATTGATAACACTGTTGTAATTCGGTTCGCGCTTTGAGTGCGCTCAAATCGATTTCAGCGCGTTTCGGAACGCAAGGTAATTGAATTTTTCAGAATTGAAATTAATATATCATAATGAATGAATGACATCGATTCCTTAATTTGCGCGACTTCTTATATCAGATCAGAGCTGCCAGATGAAAAGACATGTTATATAATATAATCGTACACTTTTTATTACCAATTTATAGGATATTCCGAAATGCTTGTAATTACCAATTACAATCAATCACAAATTCAATTACATTCAATTAATTCAATGAAATTTATTATTTGGCAGCACTATTTTGTATCCATGGCCTCAAGATGGCCGCCTATCGCCATGTTTGTTTACAAAATAAGACAGCTAAAGATGAATCCTCTTTAAGTATTCTTGAGTTATCAGATTTTACACATGTATCATAGTTTTTATTCAAAGAGAAAATGAGGCCTTAAATGTTTAGATTTTCTTGTGATTTTGAATATTAATTGCATTCTTTTCATAATATATCTAGTAGTCTGAAGCGTGTTTTAGGTACTTATTTCTAACCTAGCTAAAATATATCTTATATAACCATAAATCACCACAATTTTGTGATAAATTTATCAAGAAAGTGAAACCTTTTGGAGAATACTAAAATATTTTTTAAAATTACAAAATAGGAGCATCCGAATTCACAGTGTCACTTAATTTCCATCAACACCGAAATAATGATCTCTTTGACCGTTTTCGGCCACACCGACGACTTCGACTGCTAGTTGTATTGAGAGGAAGAAAAACTTTAAAGAAACTTTTACAAAGTTTTATAGTAAATATGTCTCTCAGTAACAGCGCAGCCTTGTCACTGTACCAAGTTGGGCGGGGTGAAGCCCCCCGTCCCCCTGACCTCGCCCGCGAAATGAATAACAAAATCAAAAGCAAATAGGTGTTCGTATCAAAAAAGGTGTTTCGCTTAATTTTCCTAAGCCGATTAGGCTCAGCGTTAGTACTTTATAATGTAAATATGCGGCAATACTGACTAGTGGCTTATATTTATACTGCTGTCTGCTGTAGTTCAGAGACTAAGGGTATTCTAGTATATTTTGAAGTGAAATGAAGACTTGCAGACTGTGAACACTTAATTTTCTATTTTAAGTAGTCAGAAGAAACAGAACGTATGAAGTGGGTACAAAGAAGTAATTATAATATTTAATAGATATTTCGATTTTTACATGAAATAATCATTGCGGTTTTTTGAACCCAAGTGGTGTGTAGTTTGGTTACTAAGAACTTAAAAAAATTGTATAAAAATGATTGATCGGTTGACTTAATTTATTGGGGGCTTAGGACAAAGTGCAGCAGTAAAAAGCTATTTCTATGCTCAAGACAGACAATAAGCGTATTACAAATTTTATGAAAATTTTCGAACAAAGCTGGTTAGTTTCGCAACTTGGATTATTATTTAAGGAGGTTTTAGTGTATTTTATTATTTTATGAACACGTTTGTTGTATTATGTAAATACCAATTTACTAAAATTGTGTTTAAAAAATAAACACTGTTACGTTTTAATAATACTTCAAATAGACTTTGATATCATTAAAAAAATAACATAAAAAGGGATATTTTTAAAGCGAAGCACGTGTCATATTACACAAATTATTGCAAATGCAAACATATCAGTTTTTATGCAATAACAACTGAATATATTTCATATAACGACTGACTGGCATATTGCAGGTATATAGATAGATTGGAACTGGAATGAAATTCGGTAGATAAATGGAATGGATTATTGCGGAAAAAGTGTTATTCCCACGAGAAAAGTAAAACAGGGAAAAAGTACCGAATAAAATTTCTTAGAAGTTTTTCCGTGCTGTCTTGTGGAGACACGACTTTATGGTCACTACATCTCTTTGTTTTTTGTTTTTTATTTATAAGAATAGCTACTAGCTTTGCACCCCGCGGTTCTGAATGCATTTAAAAAGTTTACTGTGAAAATAAGGTATATAGGTAGGTACCTAGGATAGGTATGAATCACACTGCTAGTTCTTTATCACAGTTTGTTCTACCATTTGATCGTAATAGCGTAACAAACAGATGTACAGAAGCTGTTGGACATTGGCACTACGAATTTCATCCCTACCGCTATGGAATACGGTCACTCTCAAGGTCAAAATGTCCAGCTAAATGTACTGGCTACTGTACATCGTATTTTTTATATACATATTATTATGGAAGGCTTTTGCTAAAGTTGAACTGTGGATTGCCTAAAAATATTGCTTTCATAGCAATTAATCTGCCTGTAGACTTGATCTGTTGTTCTCTTTATAGTAAAATAATAGAGTTTTGATGTTAGTGAAGAATATTAGTGCTGTAAACTTTAGGTAACTAATTTCGACTCGTTTGAACCCATCTTTAGGCGCCCCTTAATTTAATGTCATTATAAACTAGGGGTCGTGTTGCTTACAACCACCAGAAGCCAGGGAGCCAGGGGTAAGCCCCTGGCTCCCCTACAAGGCTAGCTTTATAAGTACAAATAAGTCAGTTTAAAAGACAAGGAAATTAAAATAGTGTTAAAGCTATCTTTAACAAAGTAGTGAAATTATTCGCGTCGCTTAAACAACTATTTTACTAGACTGAATCTAGTCATAGAATAAATTACCGAAATGTGGCCGCCTCATGGTTATTAACAACTTGCTTACACAACTATGAGTCGGCAGATAATTTTTTAGACAAACAATTTTTTGACGTCTCTAATCATCGGAACGGACTACATATACCCGGACCATAGCGAAAGTTTTTTTTTTACCCAGACACAGCCCAGTACATATACATAATAATGCGGAATAGAATTGAATATACTTTTTGCACACAAAAATACAGCAAAAGAATTACAATTACTACCAACAAAACTCTACATGCAAGTCTCTATCTAAGACTGCAGTCTATCTACGCTGCACCAGTATAAAAAGGTCTTGAAATACCAACATTTAGCAAATATTTCGGTGTCAGGTTATACTGGATATAGCTACTTTGTCCACCCACTGTACTGGATTTGTTTTCTTATGCAAATTTTGCATTAGACACTTCAAGAATATACCGCTCCAATTTACATTTTAACGAGAACAGTACTTTCTAGTCGCGTACAGGTGTCTAGTTCTAAGGAATTATGGTCGATTTGTCCAGGCCAAAAATGTATTTAAAAAAGTGAGGAAATTAAACACTAGTGTCGATAGCATAGTAGTCGAGGCTTCCCATTTGATAGACACCGGTTCAATTCTACTCGTTAGTATTGACTACTATTTGGTAGGTATGCTGTGCCGTTAGCAAAGTATTTTCCTATTTCTGAATTTCTAACGCGTTCGCTAGCAGTTCCAGAAAATCTTTTGAGTTCATGCTTTGATGTGCCAACCTACATTCAATCAAAGTACAATGTGTACTTTAAATATAATAAAAAAAACTGTATAAAAATATATGTATAAGTATTTTTCTTAGGGAAACCAGATATGTTTAAAAGAGCAACTTTCCACGTTCAATGCCGATATCTGCTAAAATATTTATTAAAAAAATAAAGTAACACAAAAGCCCGTTGTCTGTGATTAAAATTTAAACGAAATGGTCGAAGTAAACGTCTGTATTCTACAACGTTGTAATAATCTCGCGTCGTGGGTTCGAAAACGGCCTCCACAGAGTAAATTAATTGAACAACTTCTGTCACGGCAAGCTGGAAACTGGAGAGTTTAGGTTTAGAAGAGTCGAATCGGATCGTGATCTGAATCAGTGAATCAGTTCGACGTATCATTAGAAGATTATGAAAAGCTTGTGGTGTGTAGTTGTCCTTTCTCGGATGACTATTTTGCGACACAACCTACTGTCATTAGAAATACTACTTGATCGCAATCTCCTGCACTAAAATGTCACTAATTCTCATATATATCCCCACCAAGCCAACACTGCCAGAATTAGGGCGAATCCCCCTCGTAAAGTAAGTACACAAAATTAAGATCGAAACTACCTCATTCTAAACTAAACCATTTTCCGGTAAAAAGATGAACAATGCTAAACGATCTAACTTATAAATATCGAATTTAATTATTATTATTTAGGAACTGGCTGTCCGCCCGCGGCTACGTCCGCGCTAATTTTCCGTGCAGTGTCCTGGAGAAATGAGATGTTTTCCCGCGGTAAAAACCATCAAAGACATTGACCAGAGATATAAAGTAGGTACCACAAAATGTCATACAAAATCGGTCCAACAGTTTCGGGGGGGAAACCATAGAGGTAAAAATTTTTTTTGCTTTGATACAAACAGATAAACTAAAAGACACAAAAAAAATAAAAAAAATATGGATATGTTTTAGTTTTATTTCTTACATCTCCTGACTCGGTTTTTTTTCGACCTCTACAGTTTTATTATATATAGATTACTTCCATCGTTTCAATATCGACACAGACTGCTAAATTAAAAAAGGAGTATGAAAAATAAAGTACAAACCTACATGATATAATACCTGAATATTAGTAGATATTTGCACAACCTTTCATATGGAAACAGCGAGATACCAACCTGATCAAGTAACAGTCCTCAATTATTTGCTCACTCTCGGATACTAGCGTCCCACCCCTAATGCGGGTCGGGCCAGTGAAATGTGCCCTTAATTCCCTTCCCCACACAACATTGAGCTTTAAGGCTACCATTTAAGAAGCATATTCGAGTGTAGAAGCGGTGTTTCTTTGTTGAGGATAAAGCAAAGGGTAGTTTTTCAAATAATTGCAAGGGCTTGCGGTTATTAAGCGTCGACAATCAAATTATTTTTGTTGTATTGATTTTATGAGGTCTCACGTTTTATTAAGGCATATTGTAGTGGGAAGTCGGAGCAGCTATTATTAAATTGTTTTTGTAATCTATGCATTGTTTGTTACCGTCAAATAAACGTACAGTTCGCACCACATGCGGCTAGACCAATTGACCCTGAGAGCGCCAGTATTCCGTAGCAGTAGGGGTAAATTTCGTAGAGCGAGTGTCCTGCATGTGCTGGCTTCTGTACATACATATGTATTCGAAAATCGAAAAAACATTTGTACGTGTCGACTGCCGAAGCTTCAACCTACGCCCTACCTTTTTTTTTTAATTTACCTATGCTTGAGTCGAAAAAGTACGACGACGGATCAAGCTTCACCGGACTTGCGGGGGAGCGCAAGACTCTACCCCAAAAAAAAATCATATACCAACGCGTTTGGGGGAGCTCAAGGGAGCCTCGGACCACAGCCTAGCGCGTTGATATTGAAAAACATCGTGAAGGAGACGACGCCTGAGGGGCTCCGTCTCTGATTATCAATTCTGATTTTGGTTATGGCCGCGCCCCCGCCGGCGGGTACGGGCGTTGTTACCTGAAGGGCATTAGGCTGTTAGGTGTAATCTAAATTCTTTGGCTGCTTTAACTGCATCAGTGATTTCATCGTCAGGTTCGGAAAGGTATGCCCTACCGAATGGACCTAACAACTAGGGCACAGGCGCTCTCCTCATTGAGTCAGGAGACTTTGGACTGTTACTTGCACTGAGGAGTCCTCAATACAACTAACAGAGTCCAATAAATAAATTACCAACAACGAGTTACCTGACGTTCTTTTTGTTATTTTTACAAAGACAACTTTCCGTTCAAGTTACGTAACTGCAAACGAAACTGATAGTTGGTTTAGTATTGGCAAATAGCATGTTGTCACTTTATACCTCAAGCAAATGGCGTGAAATCTTTACTTACTACCAGATAATACCGTAAAACTGTTAATAGCCTACAGAAACAATGTTTTAGGGTGTTTACTTCAGACGTGGGAAAGCGCGGTCGGCGCGGAACGATTTCCGAGTTTATATGCAGCTTGTAATACAGTTTGCGCCCGCTTTTTATGAGACAGGCTGCATATAAAGTCCGCGCTCCCTCGCGCCTGTGGGTTCGCTCCTTTTAACGTTGTACTACGGTCAAGTGCAGGGTTCTGGTCCGTATTCAACGGGCTTAAGAACAGTTCAAAGTCTAAAGTTTTCAGCTTCGCGTGCTCTTGGCTGTACAGTTTTTTAAGAGCGCAATTTGTACTGGCATTAGTGGTAATTCTCGTAAGTCACACACTAAACTAAACGTAATTTAAGTTGCTTGTCTTTTTTCGTTTATATAGGAACCGAAAAGGACAGGAAATGAAAGGATCGAAATCACGGTGTACAAAAGCCACGGACGCCGGAATTAAGCCCAATACAGATGCATTGTAATTATTACGTTTTAATTGTAATGTAATAAAACTTTTTTCTATTTAAAATGTTACAAATCTCGAGTGAAGTAGAACTAAGTAACATCATCCGATAAATAAATACAGAAGTTTTTTATTCTTTTTTAAATGGTTAATTACAGACCTATGTAGCAACGTTGTTACGAAACTATACGGATACAAAAGTTTAAGACAATTAGGTAACGAGCTAACTGCCATTTAGTCTCTAGTAGCTAGGCTAGACTCGCTTTCTACATTATGCTAAAAGAAATACAGTTGTCACGCCCGCGGCTCGCCTTGCTCCTGGGCGAGCCTGCGGCGTAAACTCTTAAAGAAGTAGTAGACTCGACGATGATTATTAAATGAAACTAAATTTCCACTAGCACAGAGAGTACACAGTTTTATTCGCAAATTATAGTTTATAGAATTACAGAGTTCATTGGATTTAAAGATTTAACATGGTAAAAAGGGCCTTGTTTACAGGTTGAGGAAGAAGGAAGAAGTGAAAATAAAAATGGATGATTTGACGGATGATTTTTGAATGAATTCCAAAATTAAATATTCAAATTTAGAGAAAGAAATGGTAAATGAGATGAGAAATGAAGTAGAAACGAGGCAACGAGGTAGCATGCAATGCAGCTCGTTACATTGTTAATTCTATAAGAGATAAATAATTGATATTGAGCACTGTACAGCAGAGCATCTGTACAGAAGTCTATATATTTTTTAGTTTATTTATTGATTCGACCGACGACGTTCTGGCGAGGGCTGCGGTTTTCTGTTGGATGCGGGCAGCGCAGGACCGATCGTTGTGACGATCTATATGGGAGGCTATTGTCCAGCAGTTGACATCTCTCTGCTAAAATGATTATTGGCCACGGATGACGGAAGGGAGTTATTGGCCCAAATTCGGTGAAGCTTAATACGTCGATTTTGTGTTACAAACGTGGTCAATAAAAAAAAAATTAAGTAAGTAAGTAAATAAGTTCTTCAACTCATTCGTCTTTAGTCTCTTTAGCAGATCTAGTTATCAAGAAAATTATTCATCCGACAAAAAATACAACCCCACACACATAGCACATTCGCTCAGGCTTTTTTAGTTTTAAATATAAGCTACCTAGATAAATGTCGAGTATATTGGTCCATGGTTTAAATAAGTTTTTCACACAAGACTCGTTTAATTGACACCCAGTAACTTTAATTACAATACCTACTTGGTTTCAGTGCTATTAACGTTATGTACAGGCGAGTGATTACGCTAATCTTCAATTTACATCGAAGTGGCGGCAATACTTTATTATGAAATATACCGACTGTAGTTAGCTAATAATAATACGGTTCCAATGTACTTTTACTATATACTTACTTAGATAACGTACTTACTTATAGTGAAATAATGAATATGATAACAATTTCTACTCAAATAAATAAAATTAAGTTTTAACAAAATGGTCGTAATTAACAGGCCAAATTTGCATAAGTTATGGAGTACGGAATTTTATCTTATTATTACATAAATAATGTACATAGAAGAAATCGGGATGTGGATTCAAAGTACGAAATGGAAAAAAATAATTCTTCAAAGAATACATGATATTATGGACACTTAGAACTTCTTTATATTATTTCTGAACAAAAATCTGCTAATTTTCCTGATGTCTTTTTTCATGAATTTTACAGTTTTATTTCAAAGCCTTCAATGGTGTGTGATAGACATAGTAAATCTGTAATCAGTATCACTATAGTTTGACCATAATAGATAAAAGACTGCCGGTAAAATAACTCCACAAAATTATATTAGAAACCTCTTGCATTGTAGCATATTGTGGGCTAAACGATACCAAAATCAAAACTAATAATCAGAAACGGAGCCCCTCAGGCGTCACGATGTTTTTCCGTATCAACGCGCTAGACCTAGGTCCAATGCGCCCTCGAGCCGCCCATAGACGCGCTACTTTGGGGTAGAGTCTTCCACTCCCCCGCAAGTCCGGTGAAGCTTGATTCGTCGTACTTTTGCGACATAAGCATATAGGTAAATTAAAAAAACAGTGCTAAACGATTACTCCGTCAACCTAACAACAAAACCTTCGTCAGTCCTCGACGTGATAAAAAAGGAATATTTAAAAATGTGTGCAGAGATTTTTGATTCCTCGTAGATTTGTGGCGCCACAAATCTACGAGAAGTAGATGCAACAATCGCCTCAATACCGCGTTTTTATCGCCACCGATAAGATAACGCAAGTCAACGTACCGCTGCGGTTACACTGCACGGTCACAGTGCACTGACGTGATGATAAGTTGGTGCTGCCGAGAATTAGAGCTCCAAATAATGACCTCCAGCTCATGGTCTAACAAGAAAGTTCTTCTAAGTAAAAGTTAGTTAGAAGATAAACCACGCCTTTATAAAGTGGAAAGAATTGTATTTTTGTGTGTATGTTTGTATTGAATAAACTAAAAAACTACGGTGCCGATTTCAAAAATTCTTTTTACAATTAGAAAGCTACATTCACTTTAAGTAACATAGGCTACATTTAATCGCGGGAAAATGCCTCATTCCCACGGGAAAACTATTAACAAAAAAAAAAAAAAAAAAAAATAACGCGGGCGGGGTCGCAGCGGAATGCTAGTACTAAATATACAAGACATATAGAGTCGCGTTTATTTTTTTCATTGACCTATGCTTGAGTCGAAAAAGTACGATGGATCAAGCTTCACCGGACTTGCGGGGGAGCGGAAGACTTTTTTCCCAAAAGAGTCGCGTCACTTTAGAGTCACTTTTGAGTTAGGTATAGGAATGTGGGAATAGTTAATTAGTAAAGGGCTTATTCAATCGCGCATTATAAAAAAACAGTTAATTGTAATGTATAATAATTGTAAAATTTATATGTATTTAAAAGATGCCACGCCTCTGTCTGTGGCAATGTTTCCGACGAGTTTTTCTCCACAGAAGACAGCCAAATTTTTGAACTGATCAGAATAGAAAATGTAAAGACTAACTAAGAGATAACAAGTCGTCAAGTAAAAAAAAAAATTCGTTGAACTCTTTGAGGTCACGTGACTCTGGAATGGAACACCGCTACGTCATCAGCGAGAGACAAAGAAAAATATTATATACATTACCGCAAATCTCTTGCCCGGGGAAAGGTAACTGGAGACGTTTTTTTTATCAAGCCTCAGTGGACTTGCGGGGAGTAGATCGATCGATAGTTGTTATTAGATACACAGGTGAATTCACCTGCCTTTTTTTTCCTCTGTACTGATACCTACTCTCGCCTAAGGGGTGCCTGGAAGAAATCGCTTAAAGCGATGAAGGCGCCAATTGTTTTTTTTTCCTGTATATATGTAACTCTGTTGACGTATTTTGTGCAATAAAAATATTTGTATTTGAGAATTTATTTTTCCCTGGGTTATCCACATCCACTGAAAGAGATCCAGATCCTTAAATAATTCCATTAATTTGTAAATTTAAAACAAACCAGTATTCTTTGAAGTATCGAGTGTAAATAAAATAATATACTTACATTATGTCATAGCTTTAGTATTCTTCATACTTCTGCCCTAACACGAATCTGTCGTAAAAAGAATCTGCCGTAACCCGAATCTGCCATATCGCGAATCTATCCAAACGCGAACGAGGGTACAAATTTATAATATTTTATACATATCCAATAAGTAATAAATAATATATAAATAAATTTAGTTTTATTTCGTACAAAATCTAAAGCGAAAATCACAGAGAAATATATTACAGATTAGAAAGATTTTTTCCACAATATGTGAGGCAATAAATTGAACTGGCTATCCGAACCAAATCCCTGGCGTCAACCGTATATCTCTCCCGCTCTTAATCATAATCCACCCCAATATATCTATCTTTGTCTTGCTTAACTGTATTAAACAATGATAGAACTGGATTAAAAGTAAATAGATTTGAAGTTAAAACTTATATTGCATACGAGGGGTTGCCATGTAGAAACTGCTACTCTAAATATAATGTGTGAAATATAACGCCGCTTTTTTGTATTCTTTGGTTGTTATGAATTGTGATTCTTTTGCTGTATTTTGAAATATAATGTACATTATGTATGTATATTTTATTTTATTGCATATAACCAAAGACGAATTCTATCAGTTCCTTTAATTGGTAAACAATATGTATATAGATATAGGTATAGAGATTTGTACTTAGAACTAGGGCCTCTCTTTATGTAGATTGGGGATTGCAGTGGCTATTAACTCATTTCCTATATATTACACCCAAAGGAAGTGATGTGCTGATGTAGTTGTGGAAAACGAAATGACACACGTCAATATAAAAATATTTTTAGATACCTTAGAAAAAAAAGATAAATAAATATAATCATTGAATAAGTATTGTTTTACAACCAACCAGCGGCTAAAATTAATATAGCTCTGACTAACCTCAAACTTTAATAATATAGGGCATCACACAAAGCGAGTTCAAATTCCAAGGGGTATGTATCCGTATCAATATACATTCAAAGTATACAGGGTGATTCTGCGTGGTTATACCTGTTATACAGCGTGTTCAGTACAGGCGATGGCGCAGAGGTTGCGTAACGAGTCGCGCGCCGCAAAGGTGGCATTAAATATGGAGACGCTAAACCAATGTCTCTACATCTTGTATAACAATATTGTCTAAACTAGGTGAAGTGCGATGGAAGTAGGCTTTTCTTGTTTGTAATTTCATGACGTGTACTTGAATCCATTGTGCTTTACAAAACCTTTCGGGTAAGATCAATCTCTATAAAAAACAAAGAAAATATTTTGTAGTATACCTACATTACTTTGCGTGTTCTGTAAGACAATAAAACCATGGAGTTTAATTTGTTCATTCATTCACTTAGCTAGTTACCGCCAAGTGTACGAAACTATTAAGTGAAAACAATTTTATTTTTAAAGCTCTGTTCAGCTTAGTTTTTTGTTAACTACGGAAAACCTAAGACAAGGTTAGTGAAAACGGGTGATAGTCTTTCCTATAAAAGCTCATCCATCATCATCACCATTAGCAGCATGCGGCAGTCCACTGCTGGACATAGGCCTCTCCCAAGGCGCGCCATTTGGCCCTCACTTCGGCCGCACGCATCCACTTGCTGCCAATCACTTTTCGCAGATCGCCACTCCATCTAGCCGGGGGGCGTCCTACACTTCGTTTACCTAGACGTGGTCTCCACTGCAGAACCCGCATACTCCCGCGATTATCGGTTCTGCGACAAATGTGACCAGCCCACTGCCACTTCACCTTGCTTATTCGAGTGGCTATGTCGGTTGAATTGGTTCTCCGACGGATTTGTTAAAAAAGCTCGTTGTAAATAGATTAAATATTTAAGTATTTTATTTCTAAGTATGACATGTAAGTATGTGTAAAGCTTACTCACTCTTAAATACAGCCACGTCGTATCGTATTATCTATTAGAATATGCTAAGTAATGCCTATGATAAATTACATTCTCAAAATTAGGATAAATTTTACCCTTTAAAAGCGAGACTTTAAAAAGGGCTTTTATTCCTTTTGTAGTACGCCTATAAAATTAACATTAACAAGACCTACGGTATTCAAATTCACTGTGACGACGTGACCTCTTTTGTACTATCTCAGTAGACGGTGAAAGTATACAAAAATATTTGAAAATTAATCCTTTGAGCGGCAGATACTTTGCATGACAGAATAAGAACCCTTTGTTTCGCAACTAAGACTATCTGGTAGGGCCCTTTGGGGATTAACTAGTAATTTTGATCTAGCTATGACCTAGTTTCTAGTCAGTTATCTATCACACCCTTTTAAAATAAATTCAGTAGGACTGAATAGGAACCTACCAACAGCCTTTAGTACAAAAAATACGTAAATTAAATTAATAGGGAGACTAGAACTGAATTCATATTAGGTAACTATGAAATCAGATTTTAATGTGGTTTTGGGATAACTGTTATTTTAAACATTTTATAAGTTCTAGGCTTAAAAACAGAACAAATGAAAAACAATTACTATATTTATTTAATTTTCATTATATCGTTTTCCCGGCCTGATGCCAGGGTCAAGCGGTCTAAAAATACGTATTTTTTAAATTTGTGTTTTTCTATACTTGCTCACAGGTAGAGAGAGAAAAAAAATAAGTAGAAAGAAGTGGAAAAGAAATAAAGATTGATTGATGTATAAGAAATGGATTAGCCTGTAGGCTAAGCTAGGGAATCCATTTAACGCTACAGCGTAGACCTATTTTTATATATGTTATGGTGTCAATGGTAATGTATGTTATATTGTATGATTTTGCTTACCAGACACATATACAGTAATAATGTACAACGGCCGTCGTCGTAATGTGCTGTTCGTCACATTATAAATCAATTGGGGTTGCCAGTGGCAGTCAGTAGATACGATGCCATTTTCCGTTTTCATACAAAACGTGTGTATTGTTTTTGCAATATGAAAGTACATGTAAAGGTACATACTTAAGTTGTGTGAACGAGGATGGTATATAGATGCAATCACAGATAATACAATCACTATAAGTAATTTACTACAGTATACTTAGATCTCTAACTTTCTTTTCTCTAGGAGTTTATATTTTATTTTGATTGGCGTTTCCACATTGGTACATAAAAACAATAAAATTGTTTGAAGAGTGGTTTTGGAAACGGATATTTCTTTACATGCCTCTGGATGAGGACTAAGATTTTTTTATGCGAAAATGGAACTTATATTTTGATAGTAAATTTTAATAATTCTGTCAGATAGGTCTATATCTATATTTATCGTATGGCACACACTGATTAAAATGAAAAAAAAAAGTCTACACACTTAATCTAAGTACAGTTCTTTGAAAACGATACGTCCAACATTTTCAAAAACAAAGGTTAATAGAGATTTGGTACGCTCAATAAAAAGCAAGTGTATTAACATCATAAAAAGTGCAGTGAAAGAGTGCACCCATTTCACATGAGAGAGTATGTTACTGCACTCTAACATGAACGCGCATCAAGTTGCATAGCTAGATGCAGCTATAGCAGGCTGCAACGATAATACTAGACGAGTACTGGAAACGAACCGATTACTATTTTTTTTCCTAGCTACCTATTTTTAACCCCCAACGAAAAAGAGGGGTGTTATAAGTTTGACTGTGTGTCTGTCTGTCTATCTGTATGTCTGTCTGTCTGTCTGTGGCATCGTAGCTCCTAAACGGACGCACCGATTTTGATCTAGTTTTTTTTGTTTGCAAGGTGTTCGAGAGTGTTCTTAGCTATGATCCAAGAAAATATCTTCAGCCATTTTAAGATTATCAGCTCTTTTCTAGTTGTTGAAAAGATCAAGTAACAGTTTTGTGTCGGGGGTTATAAAATTTTTTAATTTAGTGTTATTATCTTTGGGCAAAGACCTATCCTCTTTTTCGCCACACCGTTCTCTTACTGCGCTATAAGATTTAAAACTGCGTATAATGGAAAATTATGTAGTAAGAAAGTGTCGTTCCTTTTCACAAAAATCAATAAAAAAAAATTTGCGTGGACAAAACAATTATATCTTCAAATATTGTATTTTTAGATATAAAGTCCAATATACTATACAGGGCTGATATAATTATTTCCTCTGAGAAAAAGGTAGCCAATGTTTTTTCTGAAGGTGCTATGTTTGAATCTACCTATTTTTATCGCAGTCTGAAACAGACAGCGTTTCTTTTGTATCTTATAAGCTGTAAACCTACTATATTAATACAGATTAATTTGGATATTTTCCGATGAGTTAGTACCTTGTTATTTTTACAGAGATTTAACTAAATTTACATTAGACTAATATTATAAAGGCGAAAGTTTGTGAGTGTGTATGTTTGTTACTTCTTGACGTCTAAACGGCTGGAGCGATTTTAATAAAATTTGGAGTAGATGGAGTTAGCCGACACCCTGGATTAACACACATGCAGGCTACCTATTACCACGGGAAAATACCCCATTCCCACGGGAAAAAATTGTAAACGCGGGCGGAGCCGTAGGGCGGAAAGTTAGTGAATCATATATCAGACAAATTATTACATCAAAATAATAATTCTGTAGGTGACATTAGATGGTTTGGTAGATATCTCAAAAGAAGATTCTCAAAGCTGTTCACTGTAGGTAAAATATTTAAAAGTCAGAAAAAATCTTATCTTATCTTAATTAGCCATACGTGTCCCACTGCTGGGCAAAGGCCTCTCTCCGCTCCCTCCACGACTCTCTTTCCCGTGCCTCTTCCTGCCATGTCTCGCTGAAGGCGTCTAGCTCGTCTCGCCATCGTCGTCTGGGTCTGCCGCGTCGCCTTGTCTCAATTGGTGGCATCCACTGCGTAACTGTTTTTGCCCACAATACATCTGGCATGCGGCAGACGTGACCGGCCCAATCCCACTTCAGTTTGGCGGAAGCGTAGGTCACATCAGCAATCTGTGTTTTAGAGCGCAGTATAGTGTTCCTGACCCTGTCGATCAGTTTTAGGCCCAACATACTGCGCTCCATGGCTCTCTGGCAAACCGCGAGTCTGGCTGGACCTTTAAAAAAACAGAAAAAATACAACCAAAAAAATTTACTTCCAAAAATATATCAAAAATGCTACGGAATCTGTCTAGTTATCCTGTCTGCACAGTTTTTCCCAAATTACCAGTTTCATGAAGCAAAGAAAACAGTCAGGTACTCGCAAGTCTAGGAAAATTCTCGCTGTATATTCTCTCTACGTAGAAGCTAAAATTGTGTTAGCCGTGCCACGCCATGCCGCGTTGCGAGGTTAACAGATGAACGTCGTCGTACTTTATGAGGAAAAATCTTATAGGTTATTCTAGTATCAATATATTCTTATCTATCAAACAAATTTTTATTCTTCGTTTTTGAATGAAGTAGGTAATAACTAGATACTTCGCAAACAAATATTTGTGCAAAGTATCAAAGTACTTCTTTTTCTTCAATTGGTTTCATACAACCAGCTGAAAGTAATCCATAGTGGTTTTAAAGTAACGTGCAAATTTTGATGTTTAGTAGGTAGATTACTTGTATTACACTTTTAGAATACTTAATAATTTAGTTTTCTGCTTGGCGGCTCCTCCCGGTACTCTTTGCCTTATTTCGTGAATTCAATATGCATTTTTTTTCGTAATGCAGTCAGCTCTTTAGACGGCAAAGCTGTTTGGCATTAATTTTGGATTTATAGCTTTGGCGTATTAAAAAAATATCTAAATTATAATATATTAGATATTATCGATAAAGTATAAATCGTTGTATTTCATAGTAAACAGTTCAAGTAAGGCTTTAAGCAAATAAATATATCTATCTATTTTCAAGTAACAAAATTGCATTAAAAAGTTTCAAACTAATTTAATTTCTTACATTATTAAATTTTCACTAATACGCAACTATAGATGAATTATTTATTTCAGAGGAGAAAATTTATATCGTTTTCAAACTAAACTTTTCGAAGATCATTTAATTTAAACTAGATATTCAAGTTCGAGCGTTTGATATTAAAGACTCCAGTCAGGGAGTCCCCGGACTACCCTCTTATAAAATAAATTTAATTAAGATGAATTTTTGGTTGTTTGGTACACGAAATTATCCCAGTAGTGAAAATAAAATTGAACACATTGTCATGACAATAAAATCAAAATTCTTTATTTAGCGCGTAAAAATACCAATAATATTTATTTAGGTCCATAGATACTCTAATAGTATACATTTATAAAACTTAACAAAATACACAGCACTTATACATAAGCCCAGGGTATCGTATCCTTCCGCGGCAGGTTCCCCCTGAAGCGACGAAACACGACCCCCTTCGGCCAAAATTCCGGCGCAACGTGGTGTTTATGCCAGCAATATTTGTATTTTTATTGATCTTAAAAATAGATAGTCTAGTTTCATTCGTTTGAGTATGCAAACTCTACAAAAGATTCTCATAGGTTTATTTATATGTATAACTGAAAAATAAATAAAATAAATCAGGTTACGTTACGGAGCTTTTAATCCTCTTTTTTTATAACCAATGAGAATTGAGATATGAAACAGTATGATTAAGGATTTGCACTCAGACTAAACAAAGTGCGTGAGAGCATAACGAAATATAAAGCTTTTCCAAGCGGCGACTTTGTAAAAAGTTTAATTATCCATTGCGCTTGAAGTAGCACAGTTGGTTTACTGCTCCGTTACTTACATCGACTTCTAAATTAAAAAGCGTCGTCAATCGCTATGTTAAGTCGCCGCTGCCGTCTAGCTGGTCTAGCCATGTGTGTGGCTTTACCTCTAATGTAAAAAGTAAGTGCATAGTACGATAGGTAGGTGAATTCCACACGAGTATGTTTTACTGCGCGCAGACATGAAGGTGCATTGTAGTGTGCGCGGTATGATCGCGTAACGGTGTTGCCAGGGTTGCCAGGTCAAACTTTAAACACACACTGTTCTGTTGTCTATAGAGTTAAAATATAATTATTATACTTTAGCCAAATTATGTAGGTAACCAAAGTCACCGACATAGCCCGAAGAATCGCTAAACTTAAGTGGCAATGGGCTGGGCACATTGCGCGTAGAACCGACGGCCGTTGGGGCAGAAAGGTTCTTGAATAGCGGCCGCGCGCCGGAAGACGTAGTGTGGGCAGGCCGGACCGACGACGATCTGGTGAGGGTCGCGGGAAGCCGCTGGATGCGGGCAGCGCAGGACCGATCATTGTGGATATCCTTTGTCCAGCAGTGGACGTCTTTCGGCTGAGATGAAGATGATGATTATACTTTATTGCACTAGTAATAACCAGAAATACAGTCGACGACAATAATAAAATAGTAGGTAAGTATATTTTTGTATGGCAATAAATATTCTTTATTACTTTCTTTAAACGAGTGCGAATGGGGGACCTTATTGCTAATGCAGTAATTTCTACCAGCTGTGTGTAAGAAATACTGAGCTGACTTGACTTTAAGAATAACATAATAATTATGTATTATTAAGTGATTATTACCTTTTTATTAAGTGATTATTTATAAACAGAGGTATCGGCTTTGCGTATATAAAAAACAACCGTTACTGACTGACTGATCAATCAACACATAAATCAAACCACTAAACGGATTGCGCTGAAAATGGGTACGCAGATAATGATATCTAATAAGATGTATACCTCCGTTCCGCTAAGAAAGGACTTTCCGAAATTAACCTTGCAATTAAGAGGATGAATTGCACCGGGCAAGGCCGCGGGGCGGACAGCTAGTTAAATATATGTCGGAGATTAAAGTCAGATTGATCGTTTAAATCGATTGTAAACATCGATTGACAGTTGTTATTTTAACGTTCTCGATTATCAGAGGGTAGAATCGATATAGTCGACCGGTGTGAAGTTGGCGCGGTGACGTTTGACAGGAGGCCCTACTACCGGGAGTGGGACCGGGTGGTTCACTCGCATAAATAGCATCGCTCAGTGGAGGGCGAGCTCTTTGGTAGATCTGCAGCCGAGTTGATAACTTTGTGTGTCTGAGAATTAGTGTGCTGGGAGTTAGGGGGCAAGTCGTCCAACCAAAAACTGGGACCAGGGACCAGTTCCACCTTTTTAATTTGATAATAGGCAACTGGGCCCACGTTAGTATGCAATTAGGACGATTGTACTACCAAATATTTTTCTAGGGGTTTATTCGGGAGTTAGGGGGCAAGTCGTCCAACCAAAAACTGGGACCAGGGACCAGTTCCACCTTTTTAATTTGATAATAGGCAACTGGGCCCACGTTAGTATGCAATGGGACGATTGTACTACCAAATATTTTTCTAGGGGTTTATTCGGTACCTGGCTTAGCAAAGGGAAATAAAACGAGAGTTCAAGTGACAGTTGGTCAAAAATCTTAAATATGTCACAGGGAAATATGGAAATCGCGGAAGATGCCGAATTCTCTTGTTTATTAAGTCTTCTTACTTAAAAATAATCTAGTGATATGACAAAATACCAATTCATCGTCAGTGATAAATGTCGTTTCACTAAACAAAATCTAGTAAAATGTTAGAAAAGCGAAAATGCCGAATACAAATGGAGCCATGCAGCTCTTTCGCTCGCTCTAGTACCTATACACGGGCACTAGTGGGTAAAACCAATTTTAACAATGTCAATAAATAGTCACCAAATTGAGATAAATAGAGAGAGATAAAATTTATCAAAAATCCGATTCACCATCTTTATATGTAGATTATTTTGAAATAAATCATAAAAAATAAATTTTTAGTTTAATTTTTGTTTGTATTTGAATTTTTGAAATATTTCACGTATTGAAATATAAATAAGACTTACCAAATCGAGCTCACAACGTCGTCGTCGCCGTCTCACTTATGTTTTGACTAGTATTGTAAGAAACTCGAGTCTTTGAGTCCTACTTACCAGAGCTCGAGCTCTTTTTTGAAGACTCGAGTCTTATAAATGAGACTTAGAACTCAAGTCCTTCCGAATTTGGAGTCTTTTGTTAAAAGGACTCAATGTGAGTCTTTAGGACTAAAAGACTGAGTCTTTTTAAAGGACTCATGACTGAGTCCTCTAAAGCTGTAGTTTGAAGTAAATAAAACAGCAATTAACAAATTATCGATTTATTAGGTAGGTAATTAAGTAATTGTTATTAAATTATATATATTATATTATTTTAGTATATTGAGCTACGAAGACAGGCACATTGAAGCCCGTATAGTTTTATTACCCAATCGGTTTCTTGGTTTGGTTATTAAATTACCTGATTTTAATAATAAACCTATCTACCGACATTTATACACCAACTCGAGTTCATGACTCAGTCTAGCTCAAAGAACTTAAAAGACTCAAAGGACTCAAAAGGACTCAGAGGACTTAAAGGACTCGGACTCATGTGACTAAACTAGTCCTAGCCCTGAAACTCGACTTGAGTCCCGAAATTAAGACTAAAAGACTTTAGTTTTTTACAACACTAGTTTTGACTGATTGATATAGATTTTGTTTCTATGGCTGGCGGTGGGAGCAAGTTCTTAGAAAATATGCTTGGCGGTTAAAAGGTTAAAATATTTCGAGCCACATTTGAGATTTCATTTAGCGTGACGACTATTTTACGACAATTTTTACCCGACTGCAAAGGAAGGGTTATTTGGAATTGAAATCAAGCAGGTGCTCTGAGCGACGCATTTGTTTCGCTCCCACTAGTGCCCGTGTATACTGGAGCGAGCGAGAGAGCTACATGACGTGAAATACATATTTCAAAAATTCAAATACAAACAAAAATTAAATTAAAAGTTTATTTTTTATGCATTATTTCAAAACAATTTCGGATTTTTGATAAATTTTATCTCTCTCCATTTATCTCAATTTGGTGAATATTTATTGACATTGTTAAAATTGGTTTTACCCACTAGTGCCCGTGTTTAGGTACTAGAGCGAGCGAAAGAGCTGTATGGCTCGATTTGTATTCGGTATTTACGCTTTTCTGACATTTTACTAGATTTTGTGTAATGAAACGACATATTATCACTGACGACGAATTTGTATTTTGTCATATCACTAGATTATTTTTCAGTAAGAAGACTTAATAAACAAGAGAATTCGGCATCTTCCGCGATTTCCATATTTCCCTGTGACATATTTAAGATTTTTGACCAACTGTCACTTGAACTCTCGTTTTATTTCCCTTTGCTAAGCCAGGTACCGAATAAACCCCTAGAAAAATATTTGGTAGTACAATCGTCCCATTGCATACTAACGTGGGCCCAGTTGCCTATTATCAAATTAAAAAGGTGGAACTGGTCCCTGGTCCCAGTTTTTGGTTGCACGACTTGCCCCCTAACTCGATTCTGGTGGACATATTAGTCCGGTGTGTTTTGTGATGTGTGATTCGATGTGAGATCTGGATGTATGTTGAAATAATGGTCGTTGGAATATTGTTTGTACCACAGTCCAGTGGTGTCTGTAAACCGTGAGTAAAGTGATCTAATTATCGTGTCGCTAGCAAGGTTGGCTAGGCTATGTGATATTCGTATGGTGTTAGCTATGGCATTGTTATCATGACCGCGGGTAGAGTAACTGTAACATGGTCGAGTTACATAAGGTCCGGGCGGGGAGGCCCCTTGGTTGGCCAGTTCGTAAATGTTGTGTTTTCCATGCCAGTTTCCCCTTATGGCATTTTGATGGTGCTCGGATCTACCTAAACCCCTTTTAGGGATTGATTAGGTCCCGATCGTTCATGATAACAAATAACCAAAACTATGTTGGTATAGTGTGTTGGTAAAGTCTGTTTCAATAGTGATGACAAATTGGGGTAGTCCTGACAAAGATAGTGTACGATGGTTCTGAAAAGTTATTGTAGCATACGCCCACGCTTAACGTATTTCCGAGTGTAGCCCTTTTTGGGTTTTCTTTATTTATTTGCTTTCACCACCACCGTTTTGTCTTCATTTCCGACATCAGAAGTGCGATAAAGGACCCTGTATTCTAAATAATTTTTGGGATGAAGATCGCCAGCCTATAGGATTAAGGATCAGCAGTTTGTAGATTTCTTACAACAGTTAGATGTTAATTTTTCATGCGTGTAGAACATTTTTATAGAGGGTAAAAAGTTAATGTTGGGTAAAAATTGCTAAAATAAAACAGATTTTTGAGTGGCAAATATTCGAAGTGATTAATCAGATGGATTAATTGAGATTTTTCTGATTGTAAAACGTGTGAAGTAAGATAGGTTTTACTCGTGGTAGTTAGAATCAGAATCAATCAGTGTGCTTTCTTAACGGTATTCTGGGGTAACGTACACGCCAATTACTAGGTGTGGTAGTATTTCTGTTTCATTTTAGTAAGATGTGAGTGCGTCAAGTTTTGTTGTGTTTGTGTACCAATCGCTATCGTTAACGTAGTCATGATGTTGTACGCCAAATAATGCGCGCCTAGTTTGACGTCGAGTCACGGAAAACAGCCCGTTGCACCAATAGGTCTTTGCGATTGTATTTTGAATTTATTTTTAGAGATTATCGGTTGAAATGTTTAGCAGTTTAACATATTAGACCGTGCGTGATTTAGAAAAATTGTTTTGTGAGTTATCGTTCATTTGGCGTGGTAATTCGGAAACGTGACTTTGGCAAAAGTATTCACTTGTGCGATTAAATGTCAAGGGTTAGTTTGTTTTGTGTTTGAAGACAATGATGCGGTGATAAAAATAAAACGGAGTTAGAAACTAGATTAATAATGATGGTGATGATGATGTGAAGCGTATAGATACCTATTGAACACTATTCAACGTTATTTTTGTGTTATGACATTTCGTGTCATTTGTGTGTGATATTTCGTGTCACTTGTTTTGTTATGACATTTCGTGTCATTTGTGTGACATCTCGTGTCACTTGTTGTGTTATGACATTTCGTGTCATTTGTGTGTGACATTTCGTGTCACTTGTTTTGTTATGACATTTCGTGTCATTTGTGTGACATCTCGTGTCACTTGTTGTGTGATGACATTTCGTGTCATTTGTGTGTGACATTTCGTGTCACTTGTTTTGTTATGACATTTCGTGTCATTTGTGTGACATCTCGTGTCACTTGTTGTGTGATGACATTTCGTGTCATTTGTGTGTGACATTTCGTGTCACTTGTTTTGTTATGACATTTCGTGTCATTTGTGTGACATTTCGTGTCACTTATTTTGCTATGACATTTTGTGTCACTTGTTTTGTTATGACATTTCGTGTCATATGTGTGACATTTCGTGTCACTGGTGGAGGCAACTTGCGACATCGTCACTCGAGGGAGCTGGCAAGGTTATCGTCACTCAAGGGAGATGGCATGAGCTATTATCACTTGTTTAGGTGATAAGTAGCGACCGTACGCGCTAGTTGTCACTCGATTTAGGTGATGACAGCAGCAGTGTACGGGATTCTGCGAGTATGTAAAGTAATTGCTATTATTTGAGTAGTGTGAATACTGGTCAATTCAATGGTTTGATTTCTTTGTACAAAGTTCATAAAAATGTTTTACGTTGAAAGCGTTAAACAGTACGATACTCTCGCGACAGAGACAGAGCATTCAGGTCTAGTAACCGCATCAGAGGTTCCGGAGCATGTAATAGGTGCACGTTGACTGCTTTTTATGCGCAGTATACTCTTTGCGAAGAGTAGCACTTACGCGGCTGAGATGGTTAATTTCTGATGGGTTGCTAGGTTCTAACAAGCTGATGGACTGACTGGCGCATCATCAGTGTGATTGATGACGGTACCGAAGAACCGGTGTGGTGCGGTTTAGGTCTTGGAGAGACCATGGAGTCATGCAATTGGCTTGGTGGGTCCTGGAGAAAAGGACATTGTATGGGGCTATGTGATAGCCGTAGACCGCGAATAAGATACCTAATGTTTGACTTTGAAGCTGTTTACTGTTTACGACTAGTGATGATGTCACGGTGATTGTGACTGTAATGTAATGGTACTTGATCGCTTTTACTGTAACTGAATTTATCTGGCAGGGTATAAAAAATTGTTCGGTCTGGTAATGTTTATGGTCAGGAATAGCCGAGCGGTGTAAATTGTTGCTTTCAATTAGTTTTGAGTCGGGCACACGACACACGAGGACGTGTGTCAGCGCAGGATGGCCGTGTCGGAGATTAAAGTCAGATTGATCGTTTAAATCGATTGTAAACATCGATTGACAGTTGTTATTTTAACGTTCTCGATTATCAGAGGGTAGAATCGATATAGTCGACCGGTGTGAAGTTGGCGCGGTGACGTTTGACAGGAGGCCCTACTACCGGGAGTGGGACCGGGTGGTTCACTCGCATAAATAGCATCGCTCAGTGGAGGGCGAGCTCTTTGGTAGATCTGCAGCCGAGTTGATAACTTTGTGTGTCTGAGAATTAGTGTGATTCTGGTGGACATATTAGTCCGGTGTGTTTTGTGATGTGTGATTCGATGTGAGATCTGGATGTATGTTGAAATAATGGTCGTTGGAATATTGTTTGTACCACAGTCCAGTGGTGTCTGTAAACCGTGAGTAAAGTGATCTAATTATCGTGTCGCTAGCAAGGTTGGCTAGGCTATGTGATATTCGTATGGTGTTAGCTATGGCATTGTTATCATGACCGCGGGTAGAGTAACTGTAACATGGTCGAGTTACATAAGGTCCGGGCGGGGAGGCCCCTTGGTTGGCCAGTTCGTAAATGTTGTGTTTTCCATGCCAGTTTCCCCTTATGGCATTTTGATGGTGCTCGGATCTACCTAAACCCCTTTTAGGGATTGATTAGGTCCCGATCGTTCATGATAACAAATAACCAAAACTATGTTGGTATAGTGTGTTGGTAAAGTCTGTTTCAATAGTGATGACAAATTGGGGTAGTCCTGACAAAGATAGTGTACGATGGTTCTGAAAAGTTATTGTAGCATACG
This sequence comes from Teleiodes luculella, assembly GCA_948473455.1. Lineage (NCBI taxonomy): Eukaryota > Metazoa > Arthropoda > Insecta > Lepidoptera > Gelechiidae > Teleiodes > Teleiodes luculella. The sequence continues at coordinate 10,632,733 of OX419596.1, forward strand.
CCCACGCTTAACGTATTTCCGAGTGTAGCCCTTTTTGGGTTTTCTTTATTTATTTGCTTTCACCACCACCGTTTTGTCTTCATTTCCGACATATATATATTTTTTTAGTATATGGTTTTTCTGACTATGAAAAGTGGCACCTTTTTTGCTACATCATCAATCTTATATGTTTCGACGTGAATGAAGGACAAGCAGGCAAACACTCTCTCGCATTAAATATATCAGTATTAAAGTGGGTGGAGAAAAAATAGTAACGCGAAAAAAGGTTAAATAAATATATTGGATATTTTATCGAGATAAATTATCAAAGATTTTTTAACGTTCTCGTCATTTCTTTTCATTACTTATTTGTTGTTTCTATAGGTATTTATTCGTAAGTTATTAATTTCATAATGAACTTGAGATTTATAAAAAAATACGCATACATTTTAACACCAATCAGATTGCTTTACATTATTTAGCAGTGTGAACTGTAAATAAATATAAACCTACACAAAAAAAACCTTACAGTTACAGATGAATAATGGAGTGGTTACAAAAATAGTTGTTGTGGCAACCCTAGGTGTTGACGGGCGAGCACGCAATCAACGGAGAACTTAGTAAATAGATTGTCTAGACTTCGGTTGGGTCATAGAATAACGAATTTTTTAATTCGTTTCAACCTTGAGGAAAACTCTGAATTCGGAATGGACAGGACTTCGTCTACAACGCTGCTGGCACAATTATGAGTTTTTTTTTACAAAAATGGAAATTAATAATTGATGAGTAAATATTAGCGCAGCGAGCAGAAATTTAGTTGTTAAATAAACTGTAGTTGATAGTAGAGCTCTAAATACAGTTTAAGTAATTAATATTGCAGTCGTTGCGCTGGCCCAGTGCGGTTTGGTCAACTTCACACACAACCTTCAATTCCTTACGATGTTTCCCTTTACCATAAGAGCGTCAAATAAAAATACATACGAATTCGAAAATCAAAAAACACTGGTAAGTGCCGAGGCGTGAATGCGCGAACTTCCGAATGGAAATCAAAGGCTTTAGCCACTTGGCCACCGACAAAAATAAATAAATATTTTATTCTGTCTGCCTGTATAAGCTCTTCATGTGTAAGTGGCACAAAAATGATAAGAACGTTTATAGATTTTTCTTCCTTTTTAAAAATCAGTGTTGCCTCCTTGGCAAGTACGAGATCGCTGAGCCTTGACCCTTCTGCATTGCAGCACACACATGTCTATCTATATGTTTTTATGTATGTGTAATTTCCTTGTTATGAATGTTAATTGTGTGACATGTCTTATGTGTGTTTTGTATAAAACAATAAACTTTTGACTTACTTATTCAAACAAAAAATTCATTCATATAAATCCAGGATCTATTTGTGGACGTCCTGGATTCATTCACAGAGCCGACCTGCCCAGACCACTCGTCACTGCTATTTATATCACCCACTGGCTACGATATCTTCACAAGTAAAAGTAACTGATAGAGAGAAAATTTCATGTTATTTTCAAACAAATGAGATTATTTTACATGTCTCTGGCGCGTTTCTGTTCAGTTGGACGTGTGTCTATTTTTATTCAACTTTAAAGGAAGTTTGGAGGATGGAGGAGGATTCCTCCGTTAAAAAAACACAATTTTCAAGGTGCCGCCTCAGAGACCCCCCATACTGGCGTCTTTCGAGCGTTTTTGAGCGTCGACGACGTGCCTCGTGTATACAATCAATACAGCAAGAAGGCAGCAAGACACGGATGATTGTATGCGCGACGTAAGACAACAACGCTCAAAAGAGGCTAGTGTGGGGAGTATCTTAAGTCCTATTTTATTAATAAATAAAAATAAGTATTAGATATAATGGCGTCCGTAGGTTATTTGTGTGTTTATTGTATTACAAGTTATATTTTAAGATATCTCCGCCAATTATAAACATATTTTAATGATTCTCTCGTTATTCTATGAGGTGAGGAAAAACAAACATTTGATTTGTAAATATAAACAGATCGAATGATATAGTATGAAGAAATACGAAAGTAACTCCTTAACTGATTTTACTGCTATATGGGTACTAAATGTTTGAGTAATATTGTTTCATACAACTATCCAAAGATTATCTTTACTCTCAGAACAAAAAAAAAATACAGAAAGCCAAACATCTCCACCTCTTACCACATGACAAACAAAAGAATACTAAAAAAAAACAATTTTGGATTTCCAAATAACGGTTTGGAACAGAAGATTTAAAATTGGATTTCGAACTACACATCACAACCTTACCCTTCAACACTCGCTGTACCAATAAGAGAGTTCTGTCTACACAAGAAAGTACTTATAGCTATGTTATCGGTGTTTACCCGGGGATGGTTCCTCCCGAAGAGGGGATGGAGCCTCGCCCTCACCCCTCCATTACAATTTTATCCGGCAGCAAAGCTGGACAGGTGGCCTAAATGAATGATGGTTCAAATTGTATGGAAAACAGCCGGCTTTCGGAAAACACATTCGAGTTTGTGCGAGGAAATTAAAGTGTTATAATAATATGTAGGTATATTAGTAAACGTTTATTTTACTTCTTACGTAAGTAGAAAATTAAATTATAATAATTAAAGTAATCAATAAAAAAAATTGACTTGAAAACGACGTAGTCAGACTTACAAAGTTAGAGATACTTAGGGATTTATAATATTGTTATCACATTAGCCTATAGATCGTTATGGATTAGTAGAAATTAATCCAAGTAGCTATGTATTTGAATTATCAAGGCTCAGTATGCTGTTGTATACAAGCTGCATAAAAAACTAATCTACCTTCAATACTCGTAAAAGAGCAGAGCAAGAGACAAAGAAATTCTATTAGCCATATCTTACTAACTTATAAAGGTACAAGTATAAGTACGGATAGCAGATTTTTCAAAAAACTCCGGATTTTCATGGGACTACCGAACTAAAATAAATAACTATGAATTATTATTAAAGATACGAAAGCGTTAAAAGATATTTCCGGGCATAATTAATACTGAAATACTATGTGAACATTATAAAAACAATAAAAAATTAAATGAATTATTTAATTTTCAATAAATATATTGTATATATTGATAGATTTTGATTTTTTTTCTTTAATCGTAAAAATTCCCTCCGTAGTAGACAAAAACGTAATACATGTAGGCTTATTTTTTCAAAACCAAACGCGTAAAGTTTCCTAGCTCTTACGGTCTTAGGTGAAAAAAACATTACTAAGAGAAAAAATAACTAAATCCTGAAAGAAAAATCCTGACATGTTATGGCAACTTTACAACTAACAACTATGATCCCCTTTTAGCCAGGCTTGTGGGGCGATTCGGCCGCTGAGTTTCGGACGCGGCGGCCGAATCGCCCCACAAGCCTTTAGCTACGCGTGAAGATTCTACCTCCTTTTCTAGGGACTGTTGTAGATATTTTGCCCCGTGACCGGATGTTATGACATTATTGTTTATTATTTCAAAATTGGAAAGGTCGATTTGAACTTTGAAATTATTCAATAAGATCGAAATTATTCCCGATTGTAAAGTTCAAGCGATATGTAAACATCGCAACGTTAATTACTTTCAGAGCGTTTTCGAGAAATTTCTGGAGGTTTTCGTTTGAGGGTGATGAGTGTCTCCATATGTCGTTTAAAGGTTATTTTCGGTTGTTTGCCTCCACGCCCTCACTTCATCGGCTTCGGGTATTGAAAGGTGGAACGCGATATTTACCGAGACAGTTTTCGGGTTTCAATACAAATTACTAAATAGTTGTTTCATTTTCTCGAAGAAATCGGATAAACCGATAAGATTTTTCCTTCCCTTTTGCCTAAGTCCGGTGAAGCTTGATTGATCGTACCTTTTCGACACAAGCGTAGGTCAATTCATAAAAAACATCTTGTGTGAGATATAGATAGATTTATTTATATTATTTTATTAAATGAGTGTAAATTGTAATAGTTCATAGAGCAGAGCTGTAAGGTATTTTACATCCTTATTTCAGGCGAAAAACGTGCTTGTTACTTTTGTTAGTCGAAGGCCTAAAAAATCTACACGATTTAGTTAGACCAACTATCTTTAATACCAACGGATTTTGTAACCCCAGGGCAAATTCTAGGTAATACATAGATATTTAATTAATTATGTTATTATATTAAAGCGTGCCATTTGTTTATGCGGCAAATTTATTTTTGCTCTAATAAATAGACCGTTAAGGTTCCATTGAACTTTTTATTTTTTTTTGTTTGTTTGTATACAGTAGAAATAATAAAAGATACAATAAAGAAATGTATGTATTAGTTACGAACTATTTGGGTGTAGTTATTTGGCGCGAAAAATTGGATGCCAATTACTATGCGTGCCAAATAAGAATAGGACTGTCAAGACGCCATTTTGACAGTCCCTCCTTTAGTATTATAGTAGTATAGTATTTCAGTGCACAATATTTACTGTAGTCTGCATGTTGTTTTAGGTGTCTGTTAGCCAGCCATTATCCGAATCGAGAGAAGTGGGAAAAGCCCTTTTTCCGAATCTAAATTTTGCGGATACACGCCTCTAAATAATTGTTTTTTAATGTTTTATTATTCAGGTAATGTCTCGATCGAGTCTACCGTACATCATCATCATCATCATCATCTCAGCCGAAAGACGTCCACTTCTGGACAAAGGCCTCCCCCAAGGATCTCCACAATGATCGGTCCTGCGCTGCCCGCATCCAGCGGCTTCCCGCGACCCTCACCAGATCGACCGACGGACAGATGAACCGACGGCCGTTGGGGCAAAAAGGTTCTCGAATGGCGACCGCGCGCCGGAAGACGTAGTGTGGGCAGGCCCCCCACGAGGTGGTCTACCGTACCCCTGCACGTAATTATTAATATAGGTAGATAGTATAGATATATAATATTCCTTTCAAACTTGCAGTAGATGAACTATCTCAAGGCCCGGTGGGAGAAATCTCAAGTTACAACTGTGGACTCAAGTTAACTTCTCAAAGTATTAACATAATTATTGTGATACCAAGCCCTTACTCCAGACGTGCGTAGTACAGTTGAAAATTAAAATGTCTTTTAGGAGCTTGAAAGGTTATCTCAGATATCCAACTAATATATACATGGCTTTACATGTAAAATAAATAAATAAATAATAATCATTTTATTTATTGCACACAAGAAACGTTAACTAAAGTACACAACCTTATACACAACGATAAGAAAGACGATACTAAACTAAGGTACAACTTATTCAAACTCAAACTCAAACTAGTTTATTGCAAGTCAACAATGGGTACAGTAGAAAGAAATGTCTTCCAGTAGGCCCAAAGGAAGGGATAGAGTACAGGGGTGAGTCGTGCAAAAAAACAGAATCTTAACAGGGAGGGACTAATTAGTGAAAACCAAATTTGCATTAAGAGTCACCTAAATACGTTAGTCATCAATTTAAGAAATTGTCAAGGTTAGTGAAAAGGGGAATAAGGGACTTTCACTCACCACGGTAAACTGATTTTTTTATTGCTATGCTGCTTGTGTCGAAAAGGTACGACCAATCAAGCTTCACCGGACTTGGACTGCCAACTGACCCCAAAACTAGGCAGTGCCACAGAATACCAAATAGTAGTACCTACAGAAGCTGCACTAGGCGACATAATTCAAATAAATTGCAACCCTAGCTCCGTTATAATAAAGTGCAATTCAGATCGCAGGGCGCTAGGCGAAAAGACGAAGTTGCTGCATCTCTTTCTCTCGCGTATTGCGCCACTCTACTAACACCTTTAGGGCTGTCTTCTTTGAGAAAATAAAACATCTTATTTATTAACCTATAAGGTAGGTACCTACCCTTTACTAGTAATAGTATAATAAGCTCGATCGCCAGGGTTGTCAGCTAAGTAAAATAAATACCTATAATATATTATATTAAAATATGTACCTAGTTTCCTAAATCTCGGAATAAAATGTACCTAAACATTCTTCCCTTTTTTAGTGAACAGTCATGTAATATAGTCACGAGTCGCCTCTGTATATAATTGTTACACCTAATTATAAAAAAATAACTCATAAAAACTGTAAAATAACTCAACGGTGTAGGTAAATAAACAAAATAAGTAACAGTATTCCTTACCATCTTTCAGTATCTTTGGGTAAAGTGAAAAAAGACAACTTTAAATCCTTTTGTTTATTGCGACAGGTGTCCACGCAACAGTTATTTCGATTATAATTACGATTCTCCATTATCACTATTTATAAATGTAACGGAGAGAAAATAATTAATGTAGTCTGTAGTACTACGCAACCATGCGTCGTCGGGTAGCGTGTGATCTCCAGCGCGGCGCGGCCCCGGCTGATTTGTACGTTTAACGTACAGCGCGCTGTAGGTACGGATCGCGGTAGGTATAGGCGAGTGACGGAGGCCTGGCAGTGCCTATACCTATTGGTATCAGATAGCTGATGTACATACATTTATAATAAGTACATACTCATATAAATAATAGCTTTCCGCCTCACCGCCCGCATTAACACTTGTTCCCGTGCTAATGAGGAATTTTCCCGCGGTAAAATGTAGCCGATGTTACCGCCCAAGGTCTATTCTATTTTTATATTAAGTTTCATTAAAATTAGTCAGTCTATTCAATGCAAACAAACAAACAATAAAATCTTTCCTTTTCATTCCATAAAGAAAACGCATCCATCCATCTATCACACAAATGTTCGCCCTGGGCGGGTTTCGAACCCGCGACTCAGTGCTCCGAAGGCAAGCACACAATTGCACTGCGTAATCCGCGTCTTATCTCAGGCACAAAATTATTTGCGCTTGTTGTTCTATTTTTATAATACATGGTGGTCGTAGAGTGACAGCAAAAACAACTCTGCAAAACAAATATATTTTTACAGCTTCGATAGTATTTTTTGCTTTCGCACTGTTTGGAATGGTTGCGCTCTTATTAGCTGCAAATAAACTTGGTAATCGATATTTTGTCTACTGTTATTTGAAGTGAAATATATGACGTCACATGATTCAAAGCAATGTCCTCGCAATACAATACCCAGTAATTTAGGATGGACATCAATTAAGTCTAATGTAATTATGCGTAGGGAATAATTAATCTTAATTATATTCAGATAGAGGACAAAACCGTTCTATGGAGTTGCTCAGCAAGTTCTTTCAGTAATTGCTAAGCTTCCACTACTGTAATAGGCCCAATTCATAAACATCTTAGGTTGCTTGACAATAGGTCTTTTAAATCCAGGCTGTCAGAATGGCTATTGCAACGCTGCTTTTACAGTGTCAATGAATATGTTAGTACTCGTAGGATTGACATTTAATGTGTATTTAACAAGGTATTTGATTAATGGATATGTATTGAAATTGACAATTAATTTAGATTTATAATAATGTACCTAATCTGACTTCACCATAATTTTAATTTGATGTAAGTTTTTGAAATGTATTATTAATTTTGTGAATATGCCTGTAAAGGTACAATTTAGAGACCATTTATTATATTAGCGATAACATCTGCAATGTAACCTAAATTGAAATTCGCAATAAAATTTATGATTATGTTTTAATTGAAATTTAAAAACCATATGTCCTCTTTTTTCCTCTTAAGAATGAAAGGAGACAACATCCATTTTACGCGTAGTTCGCACTAGTTTAGCAAGCATGCGAAAACATCCCACTTAAAATTAAGCCTAAATAAAGAGCTGCGCTCTTATTTTAAATACCATTCACTAAAAATTAGATTAATTCATCTTTCATCTTTTTCGATTCCCATATGAACGAAAAAGACCAAGAACTTTTTAAGTTTAAAGGCAGAATTGAGCCCATTGAGTAACTAAACGAAGCGTGCTGATTTTACTAGTTTTTTTAACTTAATTATCCATGCCAGAGATAAGCAACCATTTCACCACAGATACATTGCAGAATTTCTCTGAAAT